>PQFF01000210.1:563822-591107 GCA_003547095.1 Diversispora epigaea
ATTTGGCATTTGGGATTTTGAAAATTAATTTGAGCAACATGCATAGTCAGGCTTGGATGAGTAACTGTTTTTCATGCTCTTAATTCTAGAATTATTCAACCATTTACAGTTTCACCCGATTTATGCACATGACTACTGGTAGGATCAACCAGATAATCTAAGAAGTGATAATAATCAATTTCGGAGTAATCAATAACAAACTGTAATACAGTGATTGACACCTTGTTACCCAGCCCAAATATTTGCCTTCAATATTTGCTATAGGTGCAGACCTTCTTCAAAGTTACGTCATTTTGTCACGTCATATAAAATTATATGACTTAACTAGTTACGTCATGTAATTTTGTGATCTACGTCTTACATGACTTAACTAGTTACGTCAGTAAAGTCTGCACCTATTATATTTGCCTTCAATATTTGCCTTCAATATTTGCCTTCAATATTTGCCTTCAATATTTCCTTCAATATTTCCTTCAATATTTGCCTTCAATATTTCCTTCAATTCGCCTTTAATATTTGCCTTCAATATTTGCCTTCAATATTTTTCTGAACAAAAAATTCCAAAAAAAAATCAATAAAATTTTTTTTTAGAAATTTCCATCTTTGGAGTGAATTTACATAAAGTATCTTGAAAATTTTCAAGAATTCTCGCTGTATTGTTCACAATTGTTTCACAAAAATATATCCATTGGATTTATTTTTTATTTTTATTTTGCCACTTTCGAGAGAAAGAATTCTCCCTTATAAAATGATAAAATTATTGTCGTAATTTTTTTTTTAATTAAAAAAAAAATTTAAAAAAAATTTTAATTTTTATGATGGAAAAAATGAATTGAAAAGTAAACTTTTTTCTCTTCCTTTTTTCCTCACGAAGTAGATGAATATTCATTGTTTTTTGAAATTTGTTGTAAAAATTTAGTTGAGAGAAAACATATATGAAAAGGCGATGATACATGTGAATTCATTCTAATTGGTGATTTTTTATTTCTTAAATATATTAATTATAATTTTAAATGATGTCGTTCAACTCAAGATTTATATTCACCATTATTAGTTTGACTAAAACTTTGCACAAGAACTCTCTTTATTTTTATTTTTTTTAATAAGCAAAAAATCCTTTGCAATAAAAAAAAATAAAAAGTAAAATATCGTTTGAAGTCTTTTTTTTTTTAAAAAAAAAAAATAGAACGAAACAACTGGTTATTCATGTATTTTACTACCATTGTTCTTTCCCGTAAAATTACAATTTCAGTTGGAGTTGGGAAAAATTAAATGTATTGACAATAAATTTTAATTATATCAATTTCAATTAATGTAATACTAACAATTTATTATCATGAATAGATGAGAGTGAATGTAAAGATGATAAAACCGGTAGAAATTATTGTTCCTAAACTGAGTAAAGAATTATATTTGTGTTCCCTAAGACCAGCACTAAAAGATCTTTTGCTGCACAGAATAAAACCGTTAAAAAAGAAAAGGAAAAAGAGTCGGATGAATTTATTATCAAAGCAGAAAATGATTCATTTTATATAATTAATTCAATTAATTATAAAAAAAGATGAAGAAAAAGAAAACAAAGAACCAAATGCTAAAATAATATTAATTAATAATGAGTTGCCGAATATTTCTAAATTTAATGTTGAAAATATAAATCGAGAAATTATTCTTTAAATTATGGATCAATTGTATTATTTGGTGAAGTTGTAACGAGTACTCGAATATTTCTTGACAAGTAAGAAAGGATGATTATTATTTATTAATTGATAAATTAATTATTAAATTATTATTATCTAATTTATTCTAATTAACCCAAAAATTACCTAATAATTACCTAATGGATTTGTTACATTAGCTACACAACAAGTTCAAGGACGTGATTGGGTGAAAACACATGGATATCACCTCCGGGATGTTTATTATTTTCAATTGTCGTGAGACATTCTCTAAATAATAAAGCGGCTCCGGTTGTGTTTATACAATATCTTTTATCATTAGCTGTAGTAGAAGCTATGAGAACAGAACCTTCCTATAAGGTATTCGTTTTAATTAAAAAATAATAATCATAATTAATGCGTAGTATTTTTATAATATTTTTATAATATATTCCGTATGGCCAAATGATATCTATGTTGAAAAATTCAATGATTCTTAGAACTTGTCAAGATCGGTGGAGTTCTTTTGAATTCACATGTCTTTAAATGAATTCTTGTTGGTTGCAGGTATTTCTTTCTTTAATTAAAATTCTTTAATTAATAATATTACCCTTATTTCCCTAATTTATTTTTACCTTTATCATATTTCTATCATATTTGTTTTTAGGATGGGGTGTCAATTTAAACAATTCATCACCTACTACTTCAATTAATCAATTAATCACTACTAAAATCAATCACATTCTAATGACATCAAAGAATGGTCAGCATTAATTCTGGTGAAATTTGAATTATTTTATAAAGAATTTTGTGAAAATGGACGTGGATTTGAACTGTTCTTTATATTTATTACAAGAGATGGTTGCATAGGTAAAATATTTGTCTTCATTAATTAGAATAATTTTTCATAAACTATTATTTATTAATAGTGATCAAATTGTAACGTTGGAAAACAAAGATTCTTGGTATAACAAATGATTTTGGATTTCTTAAAGCTCTTTATAATAGACACTAATGAAATAGTTATATTGCAACCAGATGGAGATAGTTTTGATATGATGAAAAACGTGATCATACATACGTATAAGAGATAAATATTGATCTTTATTTCAAATATAATAAACTTAATAAATTTGTTAATATATTTAATATAACAAATAATAATATTTAATAGATAATATTTAATAAATGCCAGGAAATATTTTACCCCATAAATCTGAATTTTTGGCTGAAGATCCCAAACCAAAAGCTTGTCCAAATGACCACAAGATAATTAGTAAGAATTTATCCTTTGTTTAATATAACGAAACTAATATATATCAACGTTTCTGCAAAATAATGAGATGAAACATAAACAAACCAATCTCCTTTGGGAATAGAATAAATGCTAGGGACAAGAAGATTTAGGTTGAATTTTGAGAGCTGTAAATTGATGATAAAAAGCATATAAAAATAATATTTTTATGAATATTTTATGAACATTTTATGAACATTTTATGAACATTTTATGAATATTTTATGGACATTTTATGAATGAGAAGAAAAAATAATAATAAACGAACCTTTTTCCCCAAGTTACCTATTCCTTCGATAAAAGTCGATAAACAAATTGGCAGATAAAATGTTACTCCAATAATGTGATGTAAAATATGCATTTTTGAATTAGCCAAAATTCTATCCACGAAAAGACATTCATAAGCTCTTCTTGTAACTTGCATACAAATAATAAGAAATCCAATTATACATTGTTCTACTGGTTTTTTAATATAAGCGGAATTATTACTTCTTGGTTTTCATTCCCTTCGATATATCTTAAAAATTTAACGAAATATCTATTACTCTAATTACGACCAAGTCTGCAGTAATAAAATAGGTATAAATCATTCCACAAATATAAAATTGATAAAATAAACTTTTAGAAAGACATTTCTAAAAATTTTCTCGTTTTAAGGTTATGTATTGTATTACGAAGACCCATATATAGTTATCCTAGAGCATCTTCGAGAATAGGGTCTTATTGAGACTTTAAATATTTCATAATATGTTGACTTTATTAAGAGATCGAAGATTTCAGACATATTTTATTCATTAAACTCGATATGGCATGCTTTTATTGATGTATATACATGCTAACCCTGATATACAAATCATCATTTGAATGAACCGAGTTGCTAAAGTACTTTTGTTATGAATTTAAGATAATCACGCCATATCTGCGTATATAATAATATTAAGGCACGGTGCAATATGTCAGTCAACCAATAATTTGATCTGCACTATTTCTTTACTATTGTCGTTTTTGCACTAATATAGATGGTGTGTCTTTATTGACTGTCTTGCAATTTTTTTGTTAGTCAATTATTAAATTTTTTGGATAAGCACAATTGTAGCTGAAGGGAGAAATAGTTATGGACAAAATAATCTTGGTTATCGCTATTGAAATGAAATTGGAATTCTAAAGATTAAAAAACATCAAAATAAATTAAAGTATAGATGCCATAATTGTGAAGAATTAAATTTACAAAATAATACATGTTCAAATTGTAAACATAGAAATTCCAAAATGGACTAGTGGTAATAATGAAATTGATAAGATTATTCAAATGACTCAATCGGATGATGATGCAAAGGAATGGGAAATTTGGAGATGGATAAATTATAGTACATTCAAGAATATAGAATATTTAGCTAAAGGAGGGTTTGGTAGTATTTGGAAATCGGAATGGATAGATATGCCTGAAGAGTTATTCGAATTTTATAAATCAAATCAAGTTGCTTTCAAGAAGCTTAAGAATTCACAAGAAATTAGTTCAGAATTTTTAAGAAGTAAATATTCAATCAATATGTTTTTATCTAATATAAATATAATTTATATTTTTTATAAATGTAGTCCGTTGCAAATTTCCAATGTCGAGATAGATAACTCAAGATCCAATGACAAAAGAATATGCAATAGTTCTACAATATATGAAAAATGGAAATTTAAGAGATTTTCTTAAACAAAATAAATCATTGCCTTGGATTGAAAGATTATGGTTATTGAATTCTTTTATCAGGGGATTAAGAGGACTTATCCATCGTGACCTTCATCCTGGTAACCTTATAATAATTCAAATTACAAATTCATAAGATTAGGAGATTTAGGATTATGTAGATTAGCAAATGAAATCTCATCATCTGGATCATATGGTGTATTGCACCTGAAGTGTTACATAAATATCTATATATACAAGCTTCAGATATTTGTATTAGACCATATGATTCAGAATTAGCTGTTGATATTTTCAATGGACTTCAACCAAAAATTAATAAAGGCACAACTCAATGTTATATAGAATTAATGAAAGGTGTTAGCACAAAGATCCGGCCAAGCGTCCAAATGCTGAAATGAGAAATATGGATTGGTGAATTATTGTATAATGATAAAACAAAACATTCACTTAAGTTTTTAAATGCAGATCAACAAATGCATCTTCTGCTGAAACTACTCATTCTGGGGCATACCTTACAAACCACCTTTTACCTTCACCGTCACATATTCAACCTTCTTCTATTTTAGGATTTGATATAAATAAAATGAATTTTAATTTTAATGTTTGAACAGATATTCGTGAGATTTCTTAATTGTAGTGTCTACAAATCACACCACTTTGATCAGTTGAAAATTTAGCTATATAATGTATTTTTGTGAAACTAAATAAATAAATTAACAATGTTAATAATATAGTCTATTCGTCTTTTTTTTGTCAGATATACATAGATATGATCGGCATAAATTTATTTGCGCGCACATTGCTTCGTTGATTAATTATTATTTTTCCATTCCCTCAAAAATTTTAAAAATTCTATTTATTTTATTATGATCATTAATTTAGAATATAATTTAGAATATAAATTTAGAATATATAGTTTCAAATGCAAAGTAAACTGTATATTTGAATTTTATAAAAATAATTTTTTTGATAGTTAACTTTCATAGAAGATTATTACCAAAAGTACACCAGAATAAAATAACCAACTAATATCAAACAATGCAAGGAGGATGGGAAAGAAAAAAATCTTTAATTCGAAATTATTTTCATAAGATAGTTATCAAATTATTTAAATAAATGTTTTCCTTTCAATTTTCTTCAAAAGTTTTTTTTTTTGTTTAAAAAAATGTTTTGTAATTTAAGTACAATGAAAATATTTACAAAAACAAACTTTTTTGTGAATGCTATCTGTTCACATTAATTTTTCAAAAAACTAAAATATAAATATATTACAGAATTTTATTCTCAAGAATCAAATAATGAATATGACAGAAAAATTCAAAAAAGATGATATTATATGTGCAAGCTTTAAATTAACATTAAAAATACAATTAAAATTTAGTAATGCTTATTGTTAATTGGATCAAACATATGTGTTCTTAACCTGGAAAAAGAAGATTTATCTAATATCCCCATATTAATAGTAGTATTATAGGTATTGTGAAAGATAATATTCAGATAACCTAACCACTATTATTCCACGCAGAAACGGAAAAAATGACGGCTAACAAAATAATAATTGTCGATCTGCAGGCAGGTTATATTCTGAAAATCACCTGATCATAGGTTACATAAACCAAAGTTACAAATTTTTCTTTACACATAAAAAAATGGCATCGTTTACATGTGGAGAATGCAATCAAAACGCAAGAAAGAATTGGTGCAAACCATGCAACTCAAAATATTTCAAAAATGATTTTGATAATTGGACAAGTGGAAATAACACAATAGATAAATTCATTCAAGATATTCAACTAAATGCGAGCCTTCAGAGGAGTGTGATGGAATGGATACCATATAATAGATTTCAAGAAATTAAAGAAATAGAAAGAGGTGGATTTGCAACTATATATTCAGCCATATGGATTGACGGAATAATTGGAAAATGGGATATTAAAAATCAACAATGGAAAAGATATAAAAACTGGCCTATTGTATTGAAAAAGTTTGATAATTTTGCAAGTATAAATGAAAATTTCTTAAATGAGGTAAAGTATTTTTTGGTTAATACAATACAATATTTTTTTTATAAATTATATATATATATTAACTATAATTAAAATAAATATTATTTAGATATCAATTCACTTAAAAGCAAGGAATGAATTTTGTTCTCTCCAAATCTATGGAATTACACAAGATCCAGAAACACACAAATATGTGATGGTTTTAGCTTATGCTAGAGATGGAAATCTTAGAAATTATTTAAAAAATAATTTTAATAATATTATTTGGAAACAAAAGTTACATTATTTACAACGTATAGCAAATGATTTCCGCATAATTCATGAATTAAATATAGTTCACCAGGATTTTCATCCCGGAAATATTTTATCATATAATTTTAAAGATTATGCATTTTTATATATTTCAGATTTTGGATTAAGTAAATTAATAAAAAAAAACAATAATAGTAATCCTGAAAAAGGGAATATTTTTGGAGTGTTACCTTATATTGCTCCTGAAGTATTATGTGGTGAGGAATATACCAAAGCGGCTGACATTTATTCATTTGGAATTGTAGCTTACGAAATAGTTACAGGCTTACCACCATATCCCGATTTACCACATGATATTGAATTAGCTAGACAAATATGTAATGGAAAAAGACCCAAAATTCCATTTCATATTCCAAAATCAATCACAAGAATGATTATGAAATGTTGGGATGCTCAAATTATTTATAGACCTACTTTTAAAGAGTTATTTAAAGAGTTATATAAATACTATAATGATTATTCAAAAAATAATTCAAAAAATAATAATGAAATCACAATTCAAATCGAAAATTCTGAGAAAATTTATAAGAACCCAAGATTAATCGATTCAACACTTAANGGAAATATTTTATCATATAATTTTAAAGATTATGCATTTTTATATATTTCAGATTTTGGATTAAGTAAATTAATAAAAAAAAACAATAATAGTAATCCTGAAAAAGGGAATATTTTTGGAGTGTTACCTTATATTGCTCCTGAAGTATTATGTGGTGAGGAATATACCAAAGCGGCTGACATTTATTCATTTGGAATTGTAGCTTACGAAATAGTTACAGGCTTACCACCATATCCCGATTTACCACATGATATTGAATTAGCTAGACAAATATGTAATGGAAAAAGACCCAAAATTCCATTTCATATTCCAAAATCAATCACAAGAATGATTATGAAATGTTGGGATGCTCAAATTATTTATAGACCTACTTTTAAAGAGTTATTTAAAGAGTTATATAAATACTATAATGATTATTCAAAAAATAATTCAAAAAATAATAATGAAATCACAATTCAAATCGAAAATTCTGAGAAAATTTATAAGAACCCAAGATTAATCGATTCAACACTTAACTATAAAACACATCCCGAAGCAATTTATACCAGTCGACTTCTTAATTTTCCAAATCTTTCAAACCCTGTAAATGAACCAAATTTTAAAAATGAACTTGAAGAATTAAATAAATCTATTTCTGCTTTAAGCATTAGCAAGTATCAATTATATTCTCATATGTTATATTTTGATTTTTTACAATTAACCATATTATTTTATTTCCGTTTTATTTCTATTTTTTTAGCTGCTTCTGGAAAAATCAATACGTGTGTACCCGATAATTAAATATTAAGTTTTTTGTTTACTATAAATATTTTATAAATATTGTTTTTTTTTAAAAAAAAAAGGTTTTGGTTATTATTTATTCTTGTAGTTCTAAATTATTATTACATGTATTTCCTGTTGTTTTATGCTATTTCGTATATATAAAAATTACTACTTAATTATATTTATGTTGCAGTATTGATGATAAGGTATTGATACGATAATTCTTTGAATCTACACACTAAAAATTTTAAAATACATATATGATAACAATCGATAATATAAAAACCTCGGGAAAATCAATTATTACCTCATCCCCGAGTCCTTCCTCCTCCTCTTCTATTTCCTCTACTTCTCCTACGACCTCCACGACCTCTACCTCTTCTTCCACTCCTTCTTCCTCTATTCCATCCTCCTCTATTATTACTATTACCATCAATGCCAATCCTATAAGAAATAATTAAGTTACATAAAGAATTTACTAAATGTGAAAATATGTCTATGTAAAAGAAGTAACTTACTTGTTATCCAATAATTCAGAAACTTCATCATCACACAAAATACACCCTTCAATTGGCCTTTTATTTTGCTTTTCAAGATATTCAATTTTTAAAATGGATGCAATACAATCTTCATTAACGCAAGTTGCATCTTTTAAACATGACACACCTTAATTAGAATAATATTATTGATTTGGAATATTATTATGAATTTAGAATATTGTTAATTTAGGATAATTATATATACATATATAAAAATAAAATAATTTATAAATAAATAAAAATAATATGAATCATATCACCTTTAACAATGTCAACAAAGGAAGAAACAAAATTACATCCATTACAAGATAATTTCCACCTTGGAGCAGATGTGGCATCTAATACCATTTGACCATCACAAGATTCAAATTGACATGAACAAACTGAATTCATTATTAATGAATGTGGGCATGATGGGTGAGAACATTTATTGCATCCCATTCCTACATACATACATATATTATTTTAAACATGTAATTATTAATTGTAAAATAAATAATATAATATGTGATTATTAAATATAATGAAAAAAAAAGAAAATTATTATTATTTTTCATACCTTTTCTAGCATCTTCAAAAGGTGGGTTATTATAACAATAAGGACATAAAGGATACCCGACACCTTTAGACCCGGTAGAGAATAATACCAATTCAAAATCATCAAGTGGCTATAAAAAATTTATATATAAATTATTGTTTTCGATTATTGTTGTTCTCTTGGGAAGGAAGGAAGGAAATATTACTTACGCATCGAAGTTCTTTATAAAGCTTTATGTTTCCATTTTGGGGTAAAGAATAAGTTTCACTACAATTCGAACAATGTAAACGTTGAGGACTATAATATTTTATTATCATAATTGAAAAAAGAAAAAGATATTAGTTGAATTTATATTTTGAATGAATAAATAAATTTTATATGCACGTGTAGATGTATTATATAATTACCGGCTTGGAATATATTTCATATAGCTAAAAAAAACAAAAAAAGAAAATTTAGAAGAAAAATAGAGTAGAAAAAATAGGAGAATATATAAATTAGATAATAATACCGTTTACATCTTCCACATTTTGATAAAACTTTTCCTGTTGCAGCAAGTGGTGAAAAAGTAGCTTCAAATAATTCATCCATAAGTTCAATCTAAGTTATTTTTTTCAAAAACAATATAATAATAAAGCAGAACGAGCGAGAGAGAATAGGTGAGTGAGAGGGTGAGTGAGAAGGAGTGAATGAGAGCAAGAAAGGAGAAGAAAGAAGAGAGTAACCTTTTCTCTAAAATATTTAAATTTCGCTCTAAATAACTTTATTGAATGTTCTAAAACTTCTGAATGCTTAGCTTGTCCATTTGCTATATAATTTAATTGCTTCTCGACATCACTTCGCATTGTAGGAAGAGATAAATCTGGATCAATTTTTTCTATAATAAAAATATTATTAAAATAAATATTATTGAATATTGATATTAAGGAGAATAAATAAATCCATATTTAATATATATATATATATATGTATGTAAATAATAATTTAATAATATTTTTTATATAAAAAAAGGATACGATATCTATTATTATTATTATTATTATTATCATTATCATTATTATTATTGAATAAATTTAAATTATTAATATAATAATATTATTATTAACAAGATATAATGAATATTTTTTAATTTTCTTTACCCGTGAATCAAGACAATTCCTACGAATAAATAAATAAGTGATTAATTAAATTAAATAAAGTTGAAATGAAATAAAAATTAATAAAAATTATCCCTACCTAAATTTGTTGGAACTAATCTTCGAGCCGAACTAACTACCTATTATTATTATTATTATTATTATTATTATTATTATTATTATTATTATTATTATTCATTATTATTATTATCAAGAAAATAAAAAAAAAACACATTGAACGCGTGCACTTCCCACTCTGAAGAAATTATAAATAATAAATTACCGAAACATAATTTCGTTGACAAATATTATTAATATGAACTGGTATTGAAGCATCAGTTCCTATACCATGTTTTTCCATCTATTTTTTGTAAATAAAAAATGTAAAAAAATGTAAAAGAAAAGAAAACAATACAAAAAAATATATAAAATAATATAAAACAATACCAGACTGATGACTTCACTTTCGGTTAAATAATCAGGTGGAGTGGTTTGTCCTTCGATTAATTTAACACTCTTCACTTTTAATATTTCACCTGTCCGAAAATCTGGAATACTTTTATCAGATTTCGAATGCCTAATTTATAATAATAATAATAAAAACAAAGTTTTTTTTTCGCGTTCGTTTAAAAGTGAAAATATTATTATGAGCGAATTAAATATTCTAAAATATTACATAAAAATTCTCATACCAATTCATTACCGTGGTAAATCCCGGTTCCGTAGTTCGTGTTCCTGTATATTCATAAATTTAATTTACGCGTAAATTTATCATAAATAATAATAAAAAAATACGAAAATAATAATATAATAATAATAATAATAATAATAATAATAATAATAATAATAATAATAATAATATAATTATTATTATTATGATAAAATTATTATTATTAATATTAATTACCGGAAATCTCGAAATTTTCGCTCCCAATTTTAATAATGACATTGGTTTTTAGATATTTCTGATTTGAACTTACGGAACCCAAAAAATGTCTAGTTATATAATTATAAATTTTCCATGAATCTCCAGATAATTCAATATTTTCATGTGCCACTTTCATTGGTGTTCTGATATTAAATATAATGATAAATTAATTAAATTAATTATTATTAATTCTAATAATTAAAATATAAAGAGAGAAAAAAAAAATAATACATACATAGGTGGATGATCCCCTGTTGTAATAATATATAATGTAATAAAATGATATAAGAAATTGTTTGTAAATATATATATGATTTACAGTTACTTACCAACATCAGTTCCTCCCGATGGACGTTCAATTCCTCTTTCTATTAATTCTCTAGAATGCGAGCCCCTATTATTAAAATATTATATAATATTTATTCAATATTATTCGTATTATTGAATATGAAAATTCATAATTATAAATTATATTAAGATTATGAATGATATTTACAACACAGAATGATTGGATAAAGTTCTTAAAACTTCATGAATATCGAAATTTTTTGAATAAGTAGTAGTTTCTGTTCTTGGATATGAAATATATCCTTGGATATAAAGTCGTTCCGCTACGGACATCTTTTTTTATATTATTTAAAATCAAAAAAAAAACATTTATATATATACATATATGCTATAATAGTAAGTTAAATATATAATATAAAAATTACTGTTTCATTTGGTCCAATTCCAAGATATGATGATCCAAATTTTAATAATTCCACCTAAATATATTACAAAAAAAAAATTAATAAAATTATTTGTAAATATTAATAAATTATAAAATTATTAAAGAATTATAAACCAACCGTGTTCAAAGCATGTGGTCTTGATTTTGACTTATGTACCGAATTAACGGAAACAACTCTTTTTTTTTAGATAAATTAAAGAAAGATCATGAGAAATTCATTTTTTTTTTAAAAAAAAATAGATCAATAAATATTTCATTTTACATACTTTGCTTCTTTTAAATCTTTAATAGTATCCTGAAATAAACTTGCTACATGTTTATCAAAAACTCTAACTCTTTCCCAATTAACATTTATGTCTTGATCATTATTAGCAACAGTTACAGCTAATGACCAATATGATTCAGGACTAAAAGATTGAATTTGATCATATCTCGAAACACAAAATGAAAGAGTGGGAGTTTGACATGGACCATATGAAATTACACTAGAATCAAGATCTCCATATTTTCCTTGAAAAAATCTAGTTTGAAATCTTGTAAATGCGCATCCAATCTATATTAATAATAATAATAAAATTTTATTATTTTTATTATTTCATAATTATTATTTCTTATTTCTTACTTTAAGATCTAATTCTTGACGAGCATCCACCGCTATAAATAATAAATAGATAAACATTAGATAAATATTGGATATATATTAGAAATATATTAAATAAATGATAAAAGTTAAATAAATAATATAATACCTAATGCTTCATTCTTATTTGGATAAATTAAATTATCCATAGCTCTTCGAATATCAACTTTTGTGATAGCTAATTGTCATTTATTTATTCATTAATTCATTTATTTATTTATTCATTTTTTGTTTTGATTATTTAATTAATAAACAATTAAAAAAACAATTAATAAATATAATAATACTAATGATAATAACATTATTATTATATATTCACGAACCAGAAAATTTAGCACGTAAAATTCTGCTATCTTTAGTTTCTCCGGAAGATGATTTCATATTACTACGTACATTGTCGATAACTTCAAAACATATATTTTCACCTTCACGATCACAATCTAACCAAAGTACGACATAATCAACATCTAAAAAATTAATATTAATTAATTAATTAAAGAATAATATTATATATAATAATAATATATATATATAATATTGTTACTTACCTTTTGATTCTTGTTGAAGATGTCGACAAATACTCTGAATTTAATATAATTGAATTCAATATAATTTAATTGAATTTAATTGAATTTAATTCATATAATTTATAAACATTAATAAATCGTCATAAAGAAATTAGAATCCAACCTTTGAACTTTCTTGTTTTATAGTAGATGCATCAAATAATAATATTGGATCAATATCCCAATTATTGTGTTTACGATCAAAATCCAAACTATATATATATAAAAAGCATTATTTAAAATTATTCTTTTTCAAAGAATTTATCAAATTATTTTTATTATTTCTTTTTTTTTTTAACGCACCTATATACATGTCCTATTTAAATTAATTATTTTTCATTTATAAAGAAGATAAATAAGTTTGATCACATAAATATACATAACAGTAGTAATAATAATTATAAAAAACCTGTTACAGCAGTAAACTTGAATTTATATTTAAAAGAAGAACCGCGAAATTCCGATAAATATTCATGAACGGGAGTAACTGATTTTCGCGTTTTATACTAAAAATTAAAAATCTTATTATTTTTGATTATTTTTGATTATCAAAAATTATTATTATTTATAAATAAATTCACCTGCCCACCAGGTGCTAAAAGTTTCGAGATAGCTTCAGCCAATGAAGGTTTCTCTGCTATCTAATTAATTAAATAAATATTGGTTATTAAATACTTATCGTTATTTTTATTAGTTAATGCTATCGAAATTAAAAACATTAATTAATAAATTTAATTTAATTACTGTTAAATTTGTAATTTATTTAATTTATTATACCATTAAGACGGTTTTATTATTAGACATTTTTTTTTAAAAAAATATATATATTGAAAACATTGAAATATTGCAAAGGAAAAATTTTTTTTTAATCGATTCGGAGTATTTTCACGATATTTATATGTTTTATATGTCGATGCGTAGATGCCTATGTAACATACACGACATTGTAACAATTGTAATTGTAACATAACATCACATAAGAATTTTTCATATTTTTTTTTTATTCCAAATCAGTAAAATAAAGATGCAAAAGATCGTTATTGTAATTTCTTAAAATACGCAATGATTTGATTAAGGGCGATTTATTAATAGTGTAGAAAATATAAAAGCGATAATATCAGTTAAAGTCCTCTGGTTCATTTATTATAAATTTTATACATTTGAAACATTCGAAATAAAAAAAAAAAAGATTAATGATTAGTTGTCATAATAATAAATATATCACTTTATTTTCTAAATAATCGTGAAAGAATTTAAACAATTTAAACAACATAAAATAAAAATAAAATAAATAAAGTTATTATATTATATACATTGTTTGTGATATAACAAAACAAAAACAGCATTTTTTTTTATGTGTTTTCGTTTTCTTCTTTTCTAATAACTTGAAAAACTTCGTATTCATCTACAGAAAATCCTTGAATATCAATAATCCTTTTTTCATATGTGTGAGCTTGTGCCGACCAATTTTGTTGCTTATTATAAGGTTCTTTCATCTCTAAATCACTTGATCCAAATACTGGTCCATACATCTTACCATGAAATATTGCACTATTAGCAAAATTACTTCTTACTCTACTTAATATAACATTTTTTGTCGTAGTTCCATCACCTAATGAAAATAAAAAACTATCTTCGGTATATCCCCAAATATCTTTTCCTTTCCAACCTAATGGATTATATCCTCCCAAAATATTTCCATTCTCTTTAACTTTTAATATCACTACACATGATCCTTTATTATCACATTTTTTATGAAACGAAGAAGGGGTGAATCCATCACGAGTTCCTCGAAAAATTAATTTAAATTCTTTATCAATATTTGTACCCGGATTTCCTGTTTTTTTATCAATCCAATGAGAAATCATTGCTAAATGTTTGGCGTTAATTATTTTGGAATCTAAATTTAAAGCTGGAAATCTTGCCATCGGTGATAATTTTGAACTTTGTAAATCGGGATCCAAATGAAATCTCACTATTTCATCAGATAATTCTATAGGTAATATGCCTTTATATGGCCAAACTTTATAATAAAAATCTTTAGATGAAATTCCCGTAAATCCTACTAAATTTAATAAATTACTGATCTTATTTTTTAATAGTTCAAAATCTCCATATGACCAATCAGTAATATGTTTTTCTTCAATTTGATCGGAGATTTGAGCTGTCCCCCATTTAATTATAATATCCCAAATTTCAATTTCTTCCAACCAAAGATCCCCTCTTTTTAAGAGATGTATAAAAACTTCTTCATCTAATGAATTAAAATCTTTAGAACCAAATACCAGATTTGGTTCGACACAAGTTTCATGTAAACAATATTCTCGAATTTTTGAACAGGAATCTTGACGAAATGTAATATTTAAGATATGAATTATATTTTTTTGTAACCAATCAATTTCATTTTCAAGAAGATAATCTTGTATTTTGTAAACATAATTTACCAACATTAATTCATCGGCTGCCACCAATAAATGGAGAACATTTACCTCCGAATCATTGGGATTCACATTAACGACACCCGTATAAATATATCTAAAGTATTAAAGTAAATTTTTTTAACATAACATCATATACAAGTACAATTATAAGCATATAGAATAGAGTATACAGTATAAAGTATAATATATATAACATATATTTATAGTACATATATATAGCTTATATAAGCATAATATACGTAGTATACTTACTTTAAAATTGCTTCAAATACTGATGGCGATATATTGGGTTTTTTAAAAGTTGTGTAATTATCATCTTTTTTTGCCCAATTTTTACTAAAAGCTGCCCGAAAATATGGACAACGAGCGCGTAAAATAGCCGAATGAGCTTTAAAAATTTTTTTATCAGGTTCCTCTCCCACTTGAATATGAACATTATAATCATCATCATCTTGAAGAAATTTTTCGAGATCACGGGAAAGTTCAAATAAGGAATCAGACATTGTTTGTTTTTGTTTTTGTTTTCTTTTTTTAATTATTAAAAAAAATAAAATTTCAAACCATAATAATAATAGTAATAACGGCTGCTTTTAAAAATAAACAATTATGTAATATATATATATATATGATAGTATAATAACAATTTACGAAGGATGAAAATTAACGAATAATATGAAATTTAAATAATTTAAATGTGAAGTTAAAAAAAATGGTTTGTTATCTTGTCATTTATATATAACAAAGAAATATAAATGATATTGTAAATTGTAGATTATATTGTATTGTAAACGATTGTTGTTATATTGTCACACAAAATTGTACATCTTTAAACGCGCATAAAAAAATTTTTTTTTTGTGACGCAGACCTTTTTTTTTAATTTCACCTTATTTTATTTGTTTATTTTTGTTATTTTAGAAATTTATTTTATGTTATATATTTCGCTTATTTTAGAATAATGATGATAAAAGAAATTTGGAAATTTATTTATTATAAAGGTGTTGACATTTATTTATGCAATTTGATTCGAGACCCCGACGGTTAAAAAAAAAAAATGCAATTTGATTCGCGATTTCTGCCATTGTTATCGATATTAAATACCACGACATATATCAATAAATATAAGGAAAAAAATAAATAAAATATAAAATACTTTAAAAAAAAAAAAATTAATTTTATAAATTAAACAAGGAAATTTAGAAAAGCAACACGGAGCTGTCGTTGTATTATCTTTTAAAAAATGACTATTGTAGTGGTTAACGCGCATGATTAAAAATTAGTTTTATCTTTTATCTTTTAATTCTGTAATAACGTTCATTCAAATTGATTATTTTAAGAGAATTGATAATGATATATTCTATATTTCATTAAAAAATTTAATAAAAAAAAAATGAGAAAAAATAAATAATGTATTACACAATTTTTAAGGTAATTCATATATTTTACAATTTGCACACTTTGCAACTCGCATACTCTATATTTGTAATTGAATAAAAATACAACATATATATATAACTTATATAACTTTAATGGCATCCATATTTTGAAAAGTCAAGGGAAAAGTATATAAGGTATTGATTGATATTATCGCAAATGTAAATCTTATTAGAAAACCATTTATAGACAAAGTGGGGTTTTATTTTTAAGAAGATTGATACTACTACAAAAATCCGATGGTTATTACCAAATTCTTAGTGATTCTGTGATTAGAAGAAAATATGATAAATTGATAACCAATCGAACCATTAAAATTATAGCAGGTTATATAAAGATAGAAGATTATTTCAATTCAACTTTTGAATTGGTCTCACGTAGATATGCGATAGTAAACATTATATTTATTGGGAAAGTTCTTTGTACATTTATTCTGATGATTTTGTCTTAAATTCAAATTTTTAAATTAGTAAGTGTGATATTTTATTTATAAGTGAAGTGAAATATATAATCGGAGCGTAGCGTAGGACACTATTGGACAAGTAAAGTGATACCAGAGTTTTGTTTTTGATGCTTTGACTTTAAAAATATCAAAAACGAATGCAAGGGATGTCTAGATAACGATTGTTAGATAACGATCACATGTCACAATATTATACGCTCCGGACTTGCAATGGTTCAACATTTCCTAGTATTAGGAAAAAGAATATAAGCACAGTTAAGCAAGGCGGGTATGAATCTGGTTAAAAGATTATCAGTACGGGAAATGAATTTGTGGCCCAGTGTCGAAATAAGCAAAATAAAGCTTCGGCTCCTTCACCAGAGAGATTCGGAGTTACCACAATCTGAATCCAACAAAATAAAATAACAAAAAAAAATAAAAAGAGACGAAAAAAACAAGTCATAAAAAAAGAAGTAAAGATACAATAGAAACTATTAATTATGCCACAATGATATCCTGCGCCACCACCACATTTACAGGTATTAGTGTTAGCAATGACTTGCTTTATTACTTTTAGAAAAACACATATAATATACAAAATTATCTAATAAAATAGTTTTTATAGTAGAAAGAAGGTGAAAAGATAAAACTAATAATTATCATACGTGTCGGGAATAAATGACAATGGTAAAATAATTTGACTCTGGAACGAGTAATCGAAGTAGCTCGCCAATTGGAAAAAAATGTTCCGAAGTCTATGCATCATCTCACTCTCACGTGAAATTATGTATAAAAATGATTCTCATCACCATCTTATTAAATTTTTGTTTCATCATGTCCAACGTACTTCCAAAATTCTCCAGAGTTCCAATTTTTCGCACACAAATAAAAAATTCATTATTATTTAATTCAAGAAAAGAAGTGATCCTAAAATTAATTTATCGCAATCGCAACACAATCGAAACCAAAAATTTTGTTCGCCGTAATTATGCGACGGAGAGAAAAAAGCATGACAGGTATGCGGTTGCGATTAGTACTCCCGTATCAAGAAGTCCTCAAACGGATAATGAAGAATATATGGTGGAAAAACTTGCTGGTAATGTGCAAATTTTTTTTTAAATTTTGAAATTTTTTTGTGAAATAAATTTTTTTTTCTTGTGATTATATAGGATCACTTGAGGGACTTGATGAAGAAAAAATAGGTAAAAATCTCTGTTATTTTTTTTTCTGATTAAATAATGTGATGAATTAAATATGAATTAAATATTAAATCGTTCTGACTTAAACAATTTTAAGAATCAATTGATCCGCAGGAATTATCAACAAAACAAGGATTTACTATAAACTTTGGTCCTCAACATCCTGCAGCACATGGAGTTTTAAGAATGATTTTAGAATTGAAAGGGGAGGAAATTGTTCGTGCGGATCCGCACGTTGGATTATTACATCGTGGTACAGAAAAATTAATTGAATATAAAAATTATTTACAAGCTTTACCTTACTTTGATCGATTGGATTATGTCTCAATGATGACCAACGAACAATGTTATTCATTGGCGGTGGAAAAGTTATTAAATATCGAGATTCCGGAACGAGCAAAATTTATTCGTACATTGTTTGCAGAAATTACAAGAATTTTGAATCACATTATGGCAGTGATGTCACATTCTCTTGGTAATTATTTCTATGATCATTATATTTTAGATAGGTACGTTGATGAAAATTTATATTTGATCAAGACATTAACATTTGTTTTTTTTTTTTTCGACCTAAATAATTCCAACTATAATTATTAAAATCATTCTAGATATTGGAGCTTTAACACCTTTCTTGTGGATGTTTGAGGAACGTGAAAAGGTAAAAATAATTTTAACAATTATTATAATTACATGTATCAGGATTTGATGTCAGAATTAAATTTTTGTAATTTTTCTTTATAAATCTCTTTAGTTAATGGAATTTTATGAACGAGTATCTGGCGCACGTATGCATGCCGCTTATGTACGTCCTGGTGGTGTTTCACAAGATATGCCTCTTGGTTTGATGGAAGATATTTATCAATGGTCAACTCAATTTGCTTCACGTGTTGATGAAACTGAAGAGTTATTAACTACCAATCGTATTTGGGTAAACCGTACAAAAGGTATTGGTAAAGTTACAATTCAAAATGCTTTAGATTATAGTTTTTCGGGAGTGATGTTACGTGGATCCGGTGTTAAATGGGATTTACGTAAAGTTCAACCGTATGACGCATATGATCAAGTAGAATTTGATGTACCAGTTGGTACTACAGGAGATTGTTATGATAGATATCTTTGTCGAGTTGAAGAAATGAGACAAAGTTTAAGAATTATTCATCAATGTTTAAATAAAATGCCACCCGGAGCTGTAAAAGTTGATGATTGGAAGATATCACCACCAAATAGATCTTCAATGAAAGAAAGTATGGAAGCATTGATTCACCATTTCAAATTGTACTCGGAAGGATATTCTGTTCCACCTGGAGAAACTTACACTGCAATTGAAGCACCAAAAGGAGAATTTGGTGTTTATCTTGTTTCTGATGGTAAGTTGATCATTTGATTTATGTATATAATATATTAATTATATTTTAATTATATTTTAATAATATTTTAATAATATTTTAATAATATTTTAATAATATTTTGCGACAGGAACAAATCGTCCATATAGATGCAAAATCCGTGCTCCGGGATTCGCTCATTTAGCAGGCTCGGATTTTATGGCTCGTGGACATTACATTCCTGATATGGTTACAGGTATTTATTATCCTGATTTTTATTATCGGAATTTTAGTTATTAGAATTTGATTTTTCTAATTAATTTTCCAATAATTAGTGATAGGCACCATGGATATTGTATTTGGTGAAATAGATAGATAAAAGGTCATATCAAAATGATCAAATTGGATACAAGATAATAGATTCTTATATGTATATTTTTTTTATTTTATAAATATTTAATTTTTGGGTGGGATGATTATTGAATGTATTTTTTTTTGAACAATTTGATCTAAAACAATTATTTGATAAGTAATAGATTTTATACGTATCCTATTTTCGAAAAAAAAGGGATTAATTATGATATTTATATCATTTTAGAAAATTTATTATAATTACATGTAAATTATAAATAAATATTTTTTTCAAAAAAAAAAAAAAATTTACTGTTATGTGAAATTATACATTAGAAAAATTAATTTTATTATTTAAATAAATAAATTTGTCTCAAAAAATTTCAAAATTAATTAATTGTTTGTTTTTATTCATTCATTTGATTTTCTTCTTGTTGTTCGAATTCATCCCATAAATCTTTATGATCCAACCATCTTTCCTGAACATCCATTATATCACAATAAGTTGAATTACCACCAATAGCTGCCATCATAATACTTTCATTACCTTGAGTTAATCCACCAAATATATAACCATTAGCTTTATCTATTGCTTGCATAAGTTTCATAACTGATTGTTTGTTCTGTGATGATGAATAAATAAATAAATAAATATTTNATTTGATAAGTAATAGATTTTATACGTATCCTATTTTCGAAAAAAAAGGGATTAATTATGATATTTATATCATTTTAGAAAATTTATTATAATTACATGTAAATTATAAATAAATATTTTTTTCAAAAAAAAAAAAAAATTTACTGTTATGTGAAATTATACATTAGAAAAATTAATTTTATTATTTAAATAAATAAATTTGTCTCAAAAAATTTCAAAATTAATTAATTGTTTGTTTTTATTCATTCATTTGATTTTCTTCTTGTTGTTCGAATTCATCCCATAAATCTTTATGATCCAACCATCTTTCCTGAACATCCATTATATCACAATAAGTTGAATTACCACCAATAGCTGCCATCATAATACTTTCATTACCTTGAGTTAATCCACCAAATATATAACCATTAGCTTTATCTATTGCTTGCATAAGTTTCATAACTGATTGTTTGTTCTGTGATGATGAATAAATAAATAAATAAATATTTATTTATTTATTTGTAAATTATAATTATTCAAGTATTTTTAAACTATTTGTAAAAAGTTAACTTACTTCTATACAAAGTGTATGAAATCCAACCAAGCTAAAATCTTCTATTAATTCACACAATGCTCTATTTAACTCTTTAAATCTTCTTGTTAAAGGATCTTCATCCAAATGTTGAAGCAAATATGACAAATCTTGTACTTCTGTATAGAAATCCAAATTGAATGCTAATTTTCATTTTTTTATATATCAAAATTTAACAATATTAATATTAATAAAAAATATATCAAAATTAATAAAATCAATAAAATCAATAAAAATTAATAATAAAATACCTAAATTTCCATATGATTCCATCAAATCTATTTTTGAAAGTACATTGATATGAGGTAACTCAATTTGTATCATAGTTTTAAGAGACAACAATAATACAGATATATATTTAGTTGGATCTGTACAATAATGAGCATCAACTAGGTGAACTGTTACAAGCTGATAAAAGAATAATTAAAAAATAATTAAAAAAAATAATTCATAATTAAAAATAAAATTCAAAAATAATAATAATAATAATAATAATAAAATAATTAAAAAATATTAATAAAAAAATAAAAGAATTAATTTATAAAATATTTATGTATAAGAGAAAAATTACCTGATAGCTTAATTTTTGTAATTTTTCTATAATTACTTTTACTGAATTGTGATGAGTAAAAAGTTCTACTTGACCAGGAAAATCAAATAAAATATAACTCTCTATTATGAATATGAAACATTATTAATTAATAATTATTATTATTATTAATATTAAAAAAAAATTCATTTCAGTTAAATAAATCATTACTAACCTCCTAATGCTTTCAATTTTTCTTCAAGCCAATCAAAATTCTTTTCTAAAAATTCAATACAATACATCATTGCTCCATTTGGACCCAACTTCAATTCTTCCATTGCATCTTGTAAACTAATTAATTCAGCTATATTTATTGCACATTGATATGGTAAATGATCATTGGCCGGATCAAGGTTCACTACTGAAACATTTCTACAAAAAAAAAAGATTTTGTTACGAAGGTTTTTTAAAAATAATAAATTAATAAAATTAATAATTCAAATAATTCAAATAAATTTATTACCTTTCAACACCTCCAAGAAATTGTTGAATTCCATGACAATATGTCGTTTTACCAGACCCAGGAGGACCAATAACAATCTTAGAAAAATTATTTAGAAATAATTAGAAGAAATTAAAAACAAAATAAAATCTCTGTAAATTACCTGACCAAATGGCATTGTGCTATAAAAATCCTTCGTTTTTGCTATTGGTTTAGAAATTAATTTATATATGATCGACACCTGATATCGTGTCAAATTTTCACGTGATACGGATAAATGAGAGTTAGGCTAGAAAAGCGAATCCAAACTTTTAATTAATCATATGATTTTAAAACTTTAAAGATTTATAGGGGGTTAAAATCTTTTAAACAAAGAAAAGTTCCTCGTGTTCTTTTTGCCTTTCCGTAATTTGTATCTCCATAAAACTTTCTGCTATATACATATTTATAAAAACAACATGTTGATATCATTCTCGAAAACAATTTTTCAACTCACATTTTGTTGAACAATGAAATTGATACAACTGAGTGAGTAAAAGTTTCTTAAAAAAAAATGAAAAAAAAATGATTTAAATTATTTATAACGCGATCAAAAATATTTATAACGCGATCAAAAATATTTATAACGCGAATAATCGCGAATAATTTAAAGTTTTTAAATAAATTAACGCATTAATGTATAAATTAAAGAAAGTATATAAAATTATTCTTTTTCTAAAATTTTTTTTTTTTTTTCGATAGAAATGACTGATTTCGATGTTGATCCATTCGGCAAATTGATTCTTAATAGACCACCCAAAAGAAATCGACTTTGGATATCTCAACTTCCACTTGAATGCATCGAAGAAATTATTGAAAATTTAATTGACGATCATAAAACATTGTACTCTTGTATGTTCGTTAACCGAACTTGGTGTCGTATAAGTATTCCTATCTTATGGAGATATCCTCAAAATTTTGATATCGAACACCAAAAATTTTGGACACGAATCGTTAAGCCAATTTTGATGTGCATGAATAAAGAAACTTTGAAGATTTTAAAACATCTTGGATGTAAAATAATTAAATCAATTTATAGTAAATCACCTTTATTCAATTACGTTGGTTATATGCAACAACTCACTTACTATGATGTCTGTCACTTGACAGAATTTATTCTTCCAAATCAAGATCATGTTGAAGATTTACACAAATTTTTAATGGAAAAAATTTACAATTTATTCTTTACCAAAGGAACGAAATTTTTATATTTTGGGGTTCCGGATGTTTCAATTTTTCATCATCGAGAAGCCAAAACAAGATTTTCACATTTACAAATACTTGCATGTGAATTAAATACTTCACCCAATTTTTTTTATGAATTATCAAAATATTGTAAGGATATTCAACAATTATTAATACTAATAGATGAAGATTGTAACAAGGAAAATTTAGGATTAGTAACACTCATAAAAGCTCAACGATGTTTGAAATATCTTAGAATTCGTTCTATCATATGGAAATCTCGAAGAAGAATTTGTTTACCTAAATTGGCGGAAGCGATTAGGATGCATGTGAATACTTTGACTTACTTTGAAATATCAGGTTATATCTGTATTCCATCAACCACCATTGGAGAATTAAAAAATTTAAAGACGTTGGTAATCTCAATAGATGCATATAGTCCTCAAGAATTAAAGATTATGAGCTTTCCTAAACTTGAAGAACTTGAAATTCATTATGATGAATATACTCCATTTAATACTTACATGGAAATTATCACCAAAACGTGTGGAAAACTTAAAAGAGTTTTTTGGCAGTTCATGGATTTTACTTATAATTTGGATATTAATTCTTACGCTCAAAATGTGATTAAATCATGTCCCAATCTTAGATTTGTATCCATTTACATTGAACAAAATTTATTTGATGCATTAGAAAAAATTTTAAAATCATGTAAATTATTGGAAGGAATTGATATTCAATTAAAGTGGGGATCGGATTCATCTCAAACCAATCGAGTATTTGAATTATTAAGTAGATATTCACCAAAAAATTTAACCACCATAGTATTTGACTTAACCAATTGTGAAGTTTCACCCGAAACATTGGAAACATTTTTACAAGAATGGTGGGGACAAAAAAGAAAACCACTTGGATTATATGTGAATATGGTTGATCCATCACAAGAAATTCTTGACATTGTTAGTTGGTTCAAATTTAAAGGAATTTTCAAAGAATTTTATTATTGCGACGTAATGCCTTTTTATGAAATCGAATCAATTAGAAAAACTTGGCGATCTGATTTTCCTTTTAAAATTATAAGTTTCTAAAAATAACACTTTACTGTATATAATAATTCTTTATGCATGATAACAATTCTACATATAACATAACATAAAAAATATAATAATAATAATAATAATAGATAGATAGATAGATAGATAGATAAAAAAAATCCGAGAAAACCCCGAATCCGTTAGAATAGATTTACAAATTCGAATATTGTATTATTTCATGGAATAAATAATAACAAATATAAATGTTCTTATGCCAAAGATGAAATTATTTCATTTCTTTTTAGTTGCAGTAAAAGCGGACACGAACCGGTTTTTAATTTCAAATTCTACATTTAAAGTAAATTGTGTAACGTTAAAAAAATAAATGTGTCATGTCATGTTTCAAATGTGAAAATTTTGGCATAATGAAACGTTTAATATTTCAATATTTCAATTTACGTATAATAATTATATTTTCATTAATTTATTTTTTTACAAAGGTGAACTCTAATGATGATGAATTTGAAAGTATCAAGAATTACAATAGAATTAAATTTGTTAAAGATAGTTCATATGTAAACCAAACCATAGCAATACCGTTTCCACATTCATTTGAAGAAACATATCCAGAAGATAATTTGGATTTTATAGTATTAGGAGATTGGGGAAAAAACAGTATTGAAGGAAGTCAAAATGGTGTTCCTTTGGCCATGCAAAAATTAGCAGAAAATTTAGGAACACAGTTTATTGTTAATGTGGGAGGTAAATATTATTATTTTTTTTTTTAAAAAAAAAAGTGCGAATTATGCATTTTAATTATTTATTTTAATTATTTATTTTAATTATTTATTTTAATTATTTATTTTATTTTAATTTTTTATTTTAATTTTTTTATTTTAATTTTTTATTATTTTATTTTAATCTTTTATTTTTCTTAAGACAATTTTTATAAAATCAATTCTGAAGATCATCAAGGGGTTGAAAGTGTAAATGATCCAAAATGGAAAAGTATTTGGTTAGATGTATATAAAGGAAGATTAGCAGAAATACCTTGGTATACCGTTGCAGGAAATCATGATTGGTATTTCCTATTTAATTATTCCATAATCTATTTAATCTTGCCTTGATACTGGATTTTTTTTTTTTTTTGATTAAGAATATATTGTATATATTTTCAGGTACAATAATATTAGTGCACAAATTGATTATTTTTGGACCAAAAATCCTAGATTCTTTTTTCCAGCATTGTTTTATGTTCGTCACTCATATTTTGGACCTGAAAAGACCAAAGTTACATGGATACATATAGATACAAACATATTCTATTATGAATACAATGAATTAGATGATGTCAATAATTTATTTAAAAGTAATTTTTACGATCTTGGATTTAATAATGAAGATGCATTGATTACTAAAATGAAATGGATAGAAGAGAAATTAGCCGAAAATCAAGATTCTGAATGGATTTTTGTGGTTGGTGAGTTTTTTTTTTTTTTTTTAAAAAAAAAATACTGTAAATTTTAATAACATACCAGTTTATTAAAAAAAAAAAATTCTAATATATATATTATCTATATTATCTATATTATCTATATTATCTATATTATCAATATTATCAGGTCATCACCCACTAATTGGATCATGCTCAGATAAATATTACATGTCCAATTTACCATTATTGTTTGAAAGATATCGAGTAACAGCTTATTTTGCAGGTCACACACACGTATTGGAATATCAATCACCCAAAAAAAAAAATTTTCCTGTTGCTTATTTCACTTCCGGAGCTGGTAGTAAAACGAGTAAGAAAGGTTGTAAAGGCGATTGGATTGCTCCAAAAGGAACTTTAGGATTTTTACACGTGAACATCAAGAATAAAAAGTTAAATTTTGAATTTGTGGATGCTACAACTGACAATACAAATATTATATATGCGGATAATGTAAATGCTATACCTTTATGGTATCCTAAAAAGTGATAAATCATTTGGAAATATTTTAAACTTTACTATTTAGTGAAATGAGATTTTACATCAAAATAAATTAGTGTTAATGTCGATTTATCTTCTAAAAATTCTTTATCACATTACAACAATATTATCAATGACTCGCGCGTCACCAGTTGAATATAATAAAATTAGTATTTATTATTTCGTTAGTTAATTCTTGGTTTTTTTTTTTCTTTTTTTTTTTTTTTTTTTTTTTTTT
>PQFF01000210.1:591308-606233 GCA_003547095.1 Diversispora epigaea
GTTTTTTTTTTTTTTTTTTTTTTTTTTTTTTTGTATTCTGCAGTGTTATATCTTATGACTAAAAATGTGCTATATAAGTTTGCAAAAAATCACTATCTAAATTATCTAAACGTGAATTTCAAGATATGTCTTGTCTAAATGCAATAAAAAAATATACTAGCCATTTTTGGTATCAAACATGCAATTTAACGAAATAATTTTGATGATTGGACAAAGTGAAAGTGACACAATAGATAAATTTGCATTGAGAAGTAATAGATATATTAAAGAAATAACGAAAAGATGGATTGCGACTAATATATTTAGCTAAGTGGATTGATGGACCACTTAAAAAATTGTGATACTATAAATAAAGGCAAAAAAAACTGGCTTTTGTCATTAATAATTTTGCAAGCATAAATGAAGATTTCTTAAATGTACTGTTACTTAATATGCAATCTAGTTTCTTACAAAATTATATCAAGAGTGAAGGGTCAATTTTGTTCTCCCCAAATTTACCGAATTACACAAGATCTGGTCTGGAAACACTCAAATGTATAATGGTTTCAGATTATGCTAGACTAGAGATTGGAGAAATTATTTAAAAAATAATTTTATTTTATTTAAAAGATTTAATATATAGTATGGTTTTAGGAAATTCAAATTAGACATTATCCATCGGGATTTTCTATTGCTCCCAAAGTATTATGTGATGAGAAATATACCAAAGTAACTGCCATTTATTCGTTTGGAATGAAATAATTACAGGCTTCGAATGAAGCAAATTTTGAAAAAAAGAACTAATTCTCTTTTGTTAGCAAGTATCAATTACGTTTCGTATATTTTATCTATTTTTTTTATTTTCATTATCTTCATTTCCATTTTGTTTAGTTGTATCAATGTGCTGATAATTAAGTATTGCGTCATATTTTAAAATATTTTCGTTTCTCCATATTAATTAT
Organism: Diversispora epigaea; assembly: GCA_003547095.1. Taxonomy (NCBI): domain Eukaryota; kingdom Fungi; phylum Glomeromycota; class Glomeromycetes; order Diversisporales; family Diversisporaceae; genus Diversispora; species Diversispora epigaea. The sequence continues at coordinate 592,250 of PQFF01000210.1, forward strand.
ACAAAGTCTAAGTCATAAAAGTCGTAGTAATAAGAATTGACGATTTTATATTTCGCGATAATTGCTTTCGAGACCCCTCGAGCAAGAATTATTTAAACTTTAATATTTTCATAACAATTAAAACGAACAGTCGAAGCATTGCATTACCTCAATTTGATTTAAAATTTACACACTATACCTTGTTATTTTAATAAAATCTTTGAAAAAAACTGTACAAATATTTTAAATAGTATCATATATACATATATAGAGAGATATTTCTCAAAATTCCAATTTACATTTAAAAATATCTCGTTAATCGAACTAAATATAATGTTAAGAAACCAATGGTAAAATCGTTACAACCATTAAAATTCATTAATGTTTAACTTATTCATTCCTTTTCCTCTTGATCACCTGAAATACTTCATAATCTTCTACCGCAAAAGTACCATTCTTTCCATTCCAAGAATCCCAAGATTCTCTATGAAACATATCACCCACACTTTGTTCATAAGATTCTTTATTACATGAACAAGATCCTAATGTATTAAATTGATCAGTCATCCATAAATCACCATCACCAAAACATGGACCATTTAATTTAGAATCATTAATCGCGTAAGAAGCAAAAGATGGAAGAACTCGACCCAATTTTGCTAATAATTTTTTCTTGTAATCTAAATTAAATTGAAATATGAAACTATCTCGAGTATATCTCCAAGTATTGGTAGAATCCCAAGAGAGAGGATTATAACCCCCAATCACATGTTTTGAGTCATTAACTTTAAGTAAAACAACGGTTGGACCTTGATTTTCACATCGATCATGAAATGTTGAAGCCGAAAAACCATCTCTACTACCTCTTAATAATAATTTAAAATCATATTGAAGTTCACCAGCAGCATAAGATGAAGCAGCTAAAATAATATTTTCACCACCGTCAATCCAAGAGGTAATAAGATTAGCATGTTGTTGTTCAATAATACTTGATCTAAATCCTTTGTGCCTGGAAGTTTGAATATATTCTGTTTTAAGTTGTAATCCGGTTTGATAATGAAATCTTTTTAAATCTTCATATAAATTAATTGGTAAAATTTTTTTAAATATTCTAACTTTATTATAGAATTCTGGTGAAGTCATGACAAAGAATCTTATGAAAGGAATTAAATTTTCGAGAGTGTCACGTAAAGTTAGGAAATCCTCAGTAGACCAATTATTTATATCAATGGTAAGATTTGAATTTTGAGCGATACCCCATTCTAATAAATGATCCCAAATAACTACTTCTTCCATTTCTAAATCACTACGATTTAACAAAGAAGCCAACGTTTCTTCTTCAAGTGAAGTAAAATCTTTGGCTTTAAATATTAATTGAGGTTCTTCACAAATTGTTACTAAACAAAATTCTTGTAATCCTTTAGCTAAATCAAATTGAAATACTGTTCGATGCACTAAAGCAAAATTTTGTTGTAACCATTCGATTTTATTTTTGAGTAAGTATTCTTGAACATGATCTAAAAGTTCATAGAGAAATAATTCATCGCATGCCATCAATAATTTTAGGAGGTCTTCGCCTTTTAGTTGATCAAGGGAAATATTTCCTGTATATATAAAACTAATAAAAAGATTATTAAAATTATTAAAGATTATTAATATTTATATTATTTAAAGAATGCAGATAAAATTAATTGTACATACATTAAAAGCAAAGAAAAAATCGAAGGAGAAATATTCGGTTTATTAAAAATCATAATATTTCCTTCTTTCTTGGCCCATTCATCAGACAAAGCAGTACGAAAATAAGGTGATCTAGCTCTTAACACGACAGAATGAGCTTTAAATGATTCTTTATAAGATTCATCACCGGCGTTAATCAAAACATTGTAATCATCGGAATCCTCAAGAGCGTTTCCTAGATCACGGGAAAGTGAAGCCCAAAATTCCGACATTTTTTTATTAGGAAATTTTTTTTCAAAAAAAAAACTTGATTTTTTGATGATTTATGTTTTTTTGATCCTTTTTCCCTAGAACTTTAGAAAATCGAAAATAGAAAGAAACAAGAATATGAAAACAGCAAGATAAAAAATTTAGGGATATTTATATTACATTTACAAAAGAAAAATTATTAGAATTTTACAAAGAAACGTAATAACTTAAAACCATTTTTACCAAACGATTAATTTTGGTCAAACTGTAACATGAAGTTTATTTTAAAACAACAATCTGTATCACTTTATTATTTTGATTTCTATTTTGTGAACTATATAAATTATATATTATATAATGATAATAGTGAATATCATATCAAAGTTATAGAAATTCTCTTCACCTCCTTTTTTTAATGCCGTTATTTTTTTTTTTTCTCACACAAAGAGAGAAAACGGGAAAGAAAACGGGAAAGAGTATGAGAAATAAAATGAGAAATAAAATAAGAAAATAAATAATGTTAAATAATACTCCTAAGTTATTATCTCTTTTTGTTTGTTTGTTTGTTTGTAATCTTCTTACGACAAAACCATTATTATTATTAATAAGACTTAGTTTTAATAGTAATATTAATATATTCTTTTTTGAACAATATTATACTATTATATTATCTTTATTCTCTCTTTATGTGGAAAAAAAATTCCCTCGACAGAAAAAATTATTAAATGTCTACGTTTTTTTGGAAATGATAATAATTAAGATTTGTGGCGAAAAAAAATTATTTAGTAATTATTTCTTTAACACAATATATTTTACACATTTTTGTCTTCATTCGATGCGATGAAAATAATCAGAGATTTTTTGTAACTATGATTAATGAATATAATCAATGAATATTATCAACTTGTAAATTTTAATAAATAAATTGTAACTGTACATCATCATCATCATCATCATCATCAAAATATAAAAAAATATAAATACAGTTATTGGATTAAATTGTCGTCGTCAATATTTATAATATTTATCAAAAACATTTCCTCATAATCGAAAAATAATTTATTATAAATATAGATTTATAATGCAATATGACGAGCATCACTTTATTTATTATTTTTAATCATTTATAAAATTGTTATTTATTTAGAACTATATTCAAAATGATTCATTGTACTGCATTAAATTTGTGTATCTTTCTTGGCTTTCATCTTGATTCTCAAATATCGGTATCTTCCTATCACCTTTTTTGTTCATATTAAAAAATAAAGTGTTCATATTAAAAAAAAATAAAGTGGGATGATTAAAGCACCCCAATTTTTTTAAGCTCACTTCATTCTAATTAAACTAAACCATATTCAGAAAATATTACAAATATTCTAATACTAAAACGTGATCACAGATTATTGAAAAAAAATGACATTTATATATAAATAGGTTTAGATTTCTCATTACTTTTAAAAATATTTCAATTAAATTATTTCAAATCAAAAAATTTTTTTATAACTCAACAAATAATACATTTAAAACAAAAAATGCCTGTTCACGTTCCCGAAAAACCACTCGAACTTCATCTCAGAAGAAAGATTCTTTTGGCCTATGATAATTCAGATTGTAGTAAGGTAAAAATAATTAAAATATCTTTTTTTTCTTTTTTTTCCCTCGAAACTTTAAAAAAAAATTAATTTAACAAATTTTAATTAACAATTATAGGAAATCTTTCAATATGCTTTGGATAATATTTTAATTCCAAATCACGATCATGTATCGCTTGCTACAGTAGTAGACGAAGAACAATCTGCATGGTTACTGACACATACTACTCGAGAACAAAAAATTGCTGGTAAATAATTATTTATAGATTATTGTAACAATAATAAAAATAATAAAAATAATAAAATTAATAAAATTAATAAAAATAGATAGATGAAGATTATAATATAGATTATAATAATAATAATAATATATAATTTAATTTAACTTAATTTAATTTAAATTTTATTAGATACGAAGAGAAGTAGACGAATGTCATTCACCGATCATTCGGAAGCATCCGAAATCTTGAAACCATTATCTGAAGAATTAGCAAGTAAAGGGGTAAGTTTGATTTATGCATGTAATATTTTGATATCACTTTTAATGTTTCACTGTTTCACTTAATGAATAATCCTTCCATTTCTATTCACCCAATCACGCCGCTCATTATGTAGATAACTTCAAATTTCTATATTCTAAAAGGAGATTCCAAAGTTCAATTGGTAAAATTAGCAGAAAATGCACATGTAGATTTGGTTATAGTTGGAACTCGAGGTCTTGGATTGCTTAAACGGTAATTATTAATAATAATTAATATTAATAATAATTAATATTAATAATTAAATATAAATATTAAAAATAAAAAATTTAAAATCTTTTTCTTTCTCCTTTTCTTTTTTTTAGTAATCTCTTGGGAAGTGTTTCCGAATACATCGTACGTAATTGTGAATGTTCAGTATTAGTAGTTAAACAGAAACTTGATAAAAACAAAAGTCGACCTTCTTCACCAACTAAATCAGGATTTTCTAATACTGCTCGAAGGAGTCTTCAAGCTCCTATTTCTCTATTCAGAACTTTGACAAAATAAGTTAATATATATAACTTATTTACAATATAGTATTAGTATAAATATAATTTAACATATGTATAAATATATAATATAATATAACATAATTAATTAATTTCGTATTTTTTTTTTTTTTACAACCAGTCCAGTTTTTATTATTAATTACAAAATGTAAAAAAAATTTCCACTAACATTGTATAATTATTTTTATATAATATCTTTTTGTTATTCATGATTTCTTGTTTATTTGGAAGGCACATTTTATGTACATTCATGTTATTCTATCTATTAAATTTTTTTAATATTCGATTATTCCTATAAACATTTTTCTTTGTATTTTTTTTTTTTCTTTTTGTTATTAAACAAATGTTAAACCACAAAATAAAAATAAATTAAATGCTTATTACTATTGAATACATTTAATAAAAAACTTAAAAAAAAATACTCTTAAACAAAAATATAATCATTTAATAAATACAATTGAGATGAATTTTGATAACTTTTAATAACTTTTATTATTAATTCAAAACAACAGACCATTCATGAGGAATTTCTCCATATTGTATTCCCATTAATGTATCAGCAAATCTTCTAGTTATTGGTCCAGTTTGATTGGAAGGATTATTTGGATCTAATGGGACTTCTATATTTAATCCTCGATAATGAATTCCTTTAATAGGACTTACAATACATGCCGTACCTGATCCAAACATTTCTAATAATCTTCCTTCTCCTGCAGCTATTTTAACTTCTGACATTGTGATCTTTCGCTCCGAAACTTTAAATTCATTCCAGGAACGTGCCAAATGTAATATACAATCACGCGTCACACCCGCTAAGATTGAACCATCTAATGGTGGAGTTACTAATTCAGTTTCTAATTAATTAAACACAATAAATTAAATTAAATTAAATTAAATCAATTAAATTAAATCAATTAAATTAAATCAATTAAATTAAATCAATTAAATTAAATCAATTAAATTAAATTAAAGAAATAATATTGAATTAAATTAAGAAAAAATAATATTGAATTAAATTAAGAAAAAATAATATTAAATTAAAATTAAAGAAATAATATTAAATTAAAATAAAGAAACAAATTAAAAAAAAATAATATTGAATTAAATTAAGAAAAAATAATATTGAATTAAATTAAGAAAAAATAATATTAAATTAAAATTAAAGAAATAATATTAAATTAAATAATATTAAATTAAAATAAAGAAAAAAAAATAATATTAAATCAAAAATTAAAAAAATAATATTAAATCAAATTAAAGAAATAATATTAAATTAAAGAAATATTAAATCAAATTAAAGAAATAATATTAAATTAAAATAAAGAAATAATATTAAATTAAATTAAAATAAATTAAATAATTAAATTAAATTAAATTAAAGAAATAAATTAATAATATATAAATATGCTTACCATCATGTTCATTTTTTAAAAGAACAAAACAATTCATTGTACCCACTTCGGTAATTTCATCATCTTCCCCAAATAACCATAAATTTTGTTGATATCCCTTTGCTGCTGCTTCAATTTGAGGTTTTACACAAGGTGCATAATTTCCTCCAACTTTAACATCTCCCGTACCTCCTGGCCATGCTCTAACATTTTCAGTGGTAGCTAATAATTTAATTGCATTAAATCCTGTTTTATAATATGGTCCTACTGGTGAACATATAATGAAAAGAAGTGATCGTGTAGTAGCTCCAACTCCTAATGATTCTTGAGTTCCAATTAATGTTGGACGTATATATAATGAGAATCCTCTTTCTGCTGGAATCCATCGTTCTTCAAGGCGAATAAGCTCTTTCAAACATTTAAATAATTCTTTTTCATTAAAACTCTTATTAAAAATTTCATTTATTTTAGAAGATACGTTTTGAATTTAAAAGATATTTTTGTAAATGATAAATAAAATATGAAATATAAAATATAAAACATAAAAAAATATCGAAAAAATATCAAATTAACTCACTGGTAATGAAATTCTTGCTGCCGATCTTTGGAATCGTTTCATGTTAATCTCAGGTCTAAATAATCTTATTTTACCATTCTTATCTTTATAAGCCTTTAATCCCTCGAAACATTCAAATGAATAATGGAAAACCATGGCACTAGGTTCAAGACATATTTTATCATAAGGTTTGATTATTGGATCGTGCCATCCAGTTTCCGCATGCCATTCAATATTTAGCATATGATCTGTAAAAGTATGTCCAAACACCAAATCTTTGTTGGGAACAAGTGGTTTTAAACGTTCCGAGCGATGGATTTTTATTCGGTTGTACTACATATATATGGTGTAATATAATGAATTATGAATCATTTGAACTAATTTTTTTAATTTATTTTGATTTTTAGTAGAATTCAAGTGGACCTTTTCTTTTTTAAGTTTGAATATTTTTATTTTTATAATAATATATATATAATATATATATTTTTTTTTAAAAAAAAGGAATGATAAAGAATGCAAAAAAAAAAAAAAAAAAAGNTTGGAATCGTTTCATGTTAATCTCAGGTCTAAATAATCTTATTTTACCATTCTTATCTTTATAAGCCTTTAATCCCTCGAAACATTCAAATGAATAATGGAAAACCATGGCACTAGGTTCAAGACATATTTTATCATAAGGTTTGATTATTGGATCGTGCCATCCAGTTTCCGCATGCCATTCAATATTTAGCATATGATCTGTAAAAGTATGTCCAAACACCAAATCTTTGTTGGGAACAAGTGGTTTTAAACGTTCCGAGCGATGGATTTTTATTCGGTTGTACTACATATATATGGTGTAATATAATGAATTATGAATCATTTGAACTAATTTTTTTAATTTATTTTGATTTTTAGTAGAATTCAAGTGGACCTTTTCTTTTTTAAGTTTGAATATTTTTATTTTTATAATAATATATATATAATATATATATTTTTTTTTAAAAAAAAGGAATGATAAAGAATGCAAAAAAAAAAAAAAGAACAGGAAAAAGAATGGGACCAGATATATTTTTAAAAGATTATACACAGATAAAACCTATATAAATATAACTATAATCACATTCACCTTCCTACGAGTTGTTGTACGGGCCAATTATTCTTATAAAGTCGCGTAGAGGGCAATTAGGACTTACATCAATGTCAATTCTATTTTTATTATCGACAGCTACTGTACTTTGAAAGTGAACTTGTAATAATGCAGTTAACGCAGGTGAAGGAGACCATTTAACTCTTGTTATTCGAGGACGAAAAGAAGAAGAACAAAGTAGTCGTTTCGTAACGAAATGAAGCATTTTTCACATAAAATGTTTAATAAATTAAGAATTAATGAAAAATGTTATGTTTAAATGAAGAGAATGTTAACGTTTATATGTAGAATATTTTTTTTTTTGGTAAAGGGGATAAAATAATTTGTTTCTTTGCACATTAGTGTTACAACATTATTTATTTGTTACACGTAATAATAATTTTATATTTTAATTTTTTCAATTTTTTCCCAATTAATAGTATTGAAGTTATTTCTTCTTAAATAAGGAACATTATCAATATTATCAATAAACTGATGTAGTAATGGATGATGCGCAAGCTAGATATTCCTTAAAATTGGAAATATATTAAGATTCAAGTTTTATAATCATTCACGAAATTCCTTCATCCTTTATACTTTACAATTTATGAACCAATTAACGATTTACATATGATATAATATTTATTTGTTTGGATATGTATCATGTGTAAACTATACATGTATTGAATTGAGTAAAATTGGAATTGAGTCATATGATATCGGGTGATTTTGAATTACACGATTACAACAAAGATTATTTTTTTTCGAAAACAAATTCATAATTTCTTGCGAAACAATGTGATGATTCGATTATCATTTTCGCTCCTGAAAAATTGGTACTTTTGAAACTAACTATTATATTAAAACAATGCCAATGAGATGAAGTTCGAAAGTCCTTTTCATAAAAATACCATTTCAATATTAGAAAACGTCAAAATGAAGTTCGAAAGGTTGGACTCCAACACAAGAATTTGTTTCGTAAATACTCTTATCTAAATTCAAAGCGGCATGGTTTAAGAGATAACGTTAATAATAATTGTGCCACATGGGTATACAAGACTTAGACATAAAACAGACCCTTTACATTTTTACGATTTATTTCGTCTGATGTAAAAATTTGAATTTACTTGATGTGATACAAATTTTTATTAAAAAATATCTCTCTTTCTCTCTCTCTCTCTCTCTCTCTCTAATAAAAAATAATAATGTTATAAAATCTCCAATACTAAGTAAAGTTAATAAGACATATAGCAACTAAATAGATTTCTTTAACTAGTAAAATTAAAATAAATAACAAACCAAAATAACAATATTTAGCCTCAATTGTGATCGATATCAAAAACACTGTTTTGGATATAAAACAATGGCGTATACGTACGTGACGTCAAATTTCAAAAATTGAAGATTTTAACATGGGCACTTATTGTTTAACTTCCTTTTTTGAATTTTGATGGTATACGTGACATTCTTTAGCGAAAAACTAGATAATTCATTGAAACGAATTTATTAAGACAAGTTATTTACACAAATGTAATATTTTCATTATTCATATATAGAGTAAGTGGGAATTTTTTTTTTTCGAATTTTCCATTTTTTTTTTCTTTCTTTTAAAATGATGTTCAAAAACCAAATTTTCTCAATATTATTTTTCATTTTACAATCATTAACACTTCCCATTTATTCTTATGAACCACTTGGAACTTATGCTCATTCAACAGCATTAGTGGATAATAAATTATATGTTATAGGAGGAATAGATTTATCAGCGGTTTCGGTTACCTTTAAAAATGTTTTCTATTTAAATTTAAGTAGCAACTTTGAAGTCGATAGTCCTTCATGGGTGGATCTTTCATCAGATTCATCTGTGCCTTTTTACGGTGCTTGGGCGACAGCAGCTGTTGGAGGAAGAAACAATCAAACAATCTATTTATTTGGGGGAATACAATTTAACGATTCCCAAACTGACGCATATAAAGGATTTACCTGGCAGTTTGACACAATATCAAAGATATGGTCCCAGCCAGGTTTTTTGGGAACTGAACCTATTCGAAGAAGAGAAATGGACGCAGTTTCCGGTGCTGATGGAAAAATTTATATATTCAGTGGCATTTATGATACTGTCCTCGGGGCATCCTCAAGCGTCATACTTGAGGACATGATTATTGTTGAAACTCTTGACAGAGAATATACTTATGGCACGACCACTGGAATGCCATTAGGAAGAGTAGATTATACTGCCACTATTTTATCGAATGGAATTATTGTATATATTGGAGGATGGGATGTAGGGATGGTGTCTTTAAGTAACGTAAGTAATTTAATTATAGTTTTATTATAGTTAGAATTTAAAATTTTTGAATTTCCTCAAAACAAAAAAAATCGACAATTTTTTTTTTATTTATTTTAGATTTCAACATATAATACTATATCAAATACATGGGAAAATATTGTAAGTATAATTATTTGAATCTATCGAATTTTTATTATTTATACTGAATTAAATAAAAATAAATTTTTAATTTAATAATAGACAGCAAGTAGTGATTCAAGCTTCGAAGCCCGTTATGGACATTCAGCAGTTTTAAGTAAATATTTTTATATTTTTTTTTTATACCAAAGAGTTATTACAATTTGTTATTTATAAATTTATTATTTATAATTTATCAATTTACTTTATAATATTTATAATAATAGCTACGGACGGAAGAATAATAGTTTATGGTGGTCTAAATTTTAACGGATATACACCCTCACCTATCCTTATTGTATTGGACACAAATACGTTTAAATGGTCTTCTCCATCAACTTCAGGTTCTCCAGAGGCGGAACCCGTAATTTATCATAGTGCAGATATATATGATAAATACATGATAATTGCATTTGGTATATATCTTTTTAATTTTAGATTTATTTAATTTTATAATATTTTATTTTAAATTTCATTTTATGCTTATTATTAATATTTTTTTATCCAGGAAATCTTACAAGTACAACTACTGATCCAACTGGTCCAAGTTCTCAAATATATATTCTTGATGTAGATAAATATAATTGGATTTCTTCATATACATATTAATAACAACTGATAATAATTAATTGAAAGAGCAACATGTTTTATTTNACTGGAATGCCATTAGGAAGAGTAGATTATACTGCCACTATTTTATCGAATGGAATTATTGTATATATTGGAGGATGGGATGTAGGGATGGTGTCTTTAAGTAACGTAAGTAATTTAATTATAGTTTTATTATAGTTAGAATTTAAAATTTTTGAATTTCCTCAAAACAAAAAAAATCGACAATTTTTTTTTTATTTATTTTAGATTTCAACATATAATACTATATCAAATACATGGGAAAATATTGTAAGTATAATTATTTGAATCTATCGAATTTTTATTATTTATACTGAATTAAATAAAAATAAATTTTTAATTTAATAATAGACAGCAAGTAGTGATTCAAGCTTCGAAGCCCGTTATGGACATTCAGCAGTTTTAAGTAAATATTTTTATATTTTTTTTTTATACCAAAGAGTTATTACAATTTGTTATTTATAAATTTATTATTTATAATTTATCAATTTACTTTATAATATTTATAATAATAGCTACGGACGGAAGAATAATAGTTTATGGTGGTCTAAATTTTAACGGATATACACCCTCACCTATCCTTATTGTATTGGACACAAATACGTTTAAATGGTCTTCTCCATCAACTTCAGGTTCTCCAGAGGCGGAACCCGTAATTTATCATAGTGCAGATATATATGATAAATACATGATAATTGCATTTGGTATATATCTTTTTAATTTTAGATTTATTTAATTTTATAATATTTTATTTTAAATTTCATTTTATGCTTATTATTAATATTTTTTTATCCAGGAAATCTTACAAGTACAACTACTGATCCAACTGGTCCAAGTTCTCAAATATATATTCTTGATGTAGATAAATATAATTGGATTTCTTCATATACATATTAATAACAACTGATAATAATTAATTGAAAGAGCAACATGTTTTATTTGAGAAAATTTTGTGAGTTTAGGCTTTCTTTTTTTTTTTTAAACTGAAAGAATGGAATGATTCATTGTCCTCCTTGTTTCAGAACCCGATTCATCTGAGTTTGAACCAGAAGGAGTATCTAAGTTGGACCTTCTGATATTACCGTATAAATGACTTTCTTAGAGACTTTTTCTTCCTATTACAATAAAAATTAATAAAAAAAAATGGCACATTTATTATTTCTTACAAGACTTTATTTAATTATACTTACTTCGACTGCAATTCTTGGTTTAATCTGTAAACCCATTCAAGTTTCTTTATTACCTTATGGAAAAATAAATTGTTACTCAATTAAATACTGGAAATGCAATTGAGAAATTTTTTAGAAATAGGTCTGTTTCTAAAAGTTTATTTTATCAATTTTATATTTGTGGAATGATTTATACCTATTTTATTACTGCTGACTTGGTCATTTTGCGTAATTAGAGTAATGGATATTTCGTTAAATTTGTAAGATATATCGAAGGGAATGAAAACAAAGAAGTAATAATTCCTGCTTATATCAAAAGACCAGTAGAACAATGTATAATTAGATTACTTATGATATGGTTTGCATGCAAGTTACAAGAAGAGCTTATAAATATCTTTTCGTGGATAGAACTTTAGCTAATTCAAAAATGCATATTTTACATCACATTGTTGGAGTAACATTTTATCTGCCAATTTGTTTATCGACTTTTATCGAAGGAATGGGTAACTTGGGTGTTTATGGAGGAGGAAAAGGTTCGTTTATTATTATTTTTTTTCTTCTCATTCATAAAATGTCCATAAAATAATCATTCATAAAATTTTTATAAATACTTTCTTTTATACTAGATAAAAATAATTTTACATTCCCTCCTCTTACCAACTTTTTAACTTGGAATATTTTACTTGGAGTATCATTATTTTATATGCTTTTTATCACCAATTTACAACTCTCAAAATTCTTGCATCCTTTCGACCTAAATCTTCTTCCTCATCTCCCGTCCCTAGCATTTGTTCTATTCCCAAAGGAGATTGATTTGATTATGTTTCAGCTCATTATTTTGCAGTAATTTTGATATATATTAGTCTCGTTATATTAAACAAAGGAGAAATTCTTACTAGTCATTTGGACAGCTTTTGGTTTGAGATCTTAGATTTATGGGGTGAAGAAAGATTTTGCGAAAAATGGCCTAATAGATTGAAAATATTTCCTGCCATTTATTCAATATTACCTATTAAATATTATTTGTTACATTAAATATTATTTGTTATATTGAAAATTATTTTTTATATTAAATATATTAATAAATTTATTAAGTTTATTATATTTGAAATAAAGATCAACATTAAATATTATATCTTATGTATGATCACGTTTTTCATCATATCAAAACTATCTCCATCTGGTTGCAATATAACTATTTCATTAGTGTCTATTATAAAGAGCTTTAAGAAATCCAAAATCATTTGTTATACCAAGAATCTTTGTTTTCCAACGTTACAATTTGATCACTATTAATAAATAATAGTTTATGAATAATTATGAAAAATTATTCTAATTAATGAAGACAAATATTTTACCTATGCAACCATCTCTTGTAATAAATATAAAGAACAGTTCAAATCCACGTCCATTTTCACAAAATTCTTTATAAAATAATTCAAATTTCACCAGAATTAATGCTAACCATTCTTTGATGTCATTAGAATGTGATTGATTTTAGTAGTGATTAATTGAAGTAGTAGGTGATGAATTGTTTAAATTGATACCCCATCCTAAAAACAAATATGATAGAAATATGATAAAGGTAAAAATAAATTAGGGAAATAAGGGTAATATTATTAATTAAAGAATTTTAATTAAAGAAAGAAATACCTGCAACCAACAAGAATTCATTTAAAGACATGTGAACTCCACCGATCTTGACAAGTTCTAAGAATCATTGAATTTTTCAACATAGATATCATTTGGCCATACGGAATATATTATAAAAATATTATAAAAATACTACGCATTAATTATGATTATTATTTTTTAATTAAAACGAATACCTTATAGGAAGGTTCTGTTCTCATAGCTTCTACTACAGCTAATGATAAAAGATATTGTATAAACACAACCGGAGCCGCTTTATTATTTAGAGAATGTCTCATGATAATTGAAAATAATAAACATCTCGGAGGTGATATCCATGTGTTTTCACCCGATCACGTCCTTGAACTTGTTGTGTAGCTAATGTAACAAATCCATTAGGTAATTATTAGGTAATTTTTGGGTTAATTTCACATTTCTAGAATAAATTAAAGATAATAATAATTTAATAATTAATTTATCAATTAATAAATAATAATCATC
>PQFF01000210.1:609001-662631 GCA_003547095.1 Diversispora epigaea
GGCATTTGGCATTTGGCATTTGGCATTTGGGATTAAATTAATAATGAGATTTAGGGATTTGGCATTTGGGAATAAGTTAATAATATGAAATTAAGGCATTTGGCATTTGGGATTAAATTAATAATATGAGATTAAGGGATTTGGCATTTGGCATTTGGGATTATATTAATAATATGCAATTAATGTATTTGGCATTTGGAATTTTGAAATTAATTTGGGTAATATGTCATGTATAATTGCGGACATGACTAAAGTTATTAAAAATATAATAAATTTCAGACATGATTAAAATTATTAAAAATATAAAAAAAATTGAAATTAATTATCAATGGTTGTCAAAATCTTTTAATATTTATCAATTAAAATTAAAGGTGATACTAAGTAATATTAAAGCTAGATTTATGGCGCATCAACTGTAAAAGTTTTGGATCCATATTATGAGAATTGAGTAAATACTCTTCATTTTAATTGTCTATAATAATTTTTTGAATATTTGCTAATTACTTTCTCAATTCTTATGAAATAGGATTGGCATTTTTACAGCAGATTTCCATATTTCTTCTTTAAGATAATTTGTATTATTTTTAATGATCAATTAATAAATAAACAGAANGAACTCCACCGATCTTGACAAGTTCTAAGAATCATTGAATTTTTCAACATAGATATCATTTGGCCATACGGAATATATTATAAAAATATTATAAAAATACTACGCATTAATTATGATTATTATTTTTTAATTAAAACGAATACCTTATAGGAAGGTTCTGTTCTCATAGCTTCTACTACAGCTAATGATAAAAGATATTGTATAAACACAACCGGAGCCGCTTTATTATTTAGAGAATGTCTCATGATAATTGAAAATAATAAACATCTCGGAGGTGATATCCATGTGTTTTCACCCGATCACGTCCTTGAACTTGTTGTGTAGCTAATGTAACAAATCCATTAGGTAATTATTAGGTAATTTTTGGGTTAATTTCACATTTCTAGAATAAATTAAAGATAATAATAATTTAATAATTAATTTATCAATTAATAAATAATAATCATCTTTTCTTACTTGTCAAGAAATATTTGAGTACTCGTTACAACTTCACCAAATAATACAATTGATCCAAATTTATATTCATAATTTAAAGAATAATTTCTCGATTTATATTTTCAACATTAAATTTAGAAATATTCGGCAATTCATCATTAATTAATATTATTTTAGCATTTGGTTCTTTGTTTTCTTTTTCTTCATCTTTTTTATAATTAATTGAATTAATTATATAAAATGAATCATTTTCTGCTTTGATAATAAATTCATCCGACTCTTTTTCCTTTTCTTTTTTAACGGTTTTATTCTGTGCAGCAAAAGATCTTTTAGTGCTGGTCTTAGGGAACACATATATAATTCTTTACTCAGTTTAGGAACAATAATTTCTACCGGTTTTATCATCTTTACATTCACTCTCATCTATTCATAATTAATAAATTGTTAGTATTACGATATTACAATATTAATTGAAATTGATATAATAAAAATTTATTGTCAATACATTTAATTTTTCCCAACTCCAACTGAAATTGTAATTTTACGAGAAAGAATAATAGTAGTAATATACATGAATAACCAGTTGTTTCGTTCTATTTTTTTTTTAAAAAAAAAAGACTTCAAACGATATTTTACTTTTTATTTTTTTTTTATTGCAAAAGATTTTTTGCTTGTTAAAAAAAAAAATAAAAATAAAGAGAGTTCTTGTGCAAAGTTTTAATATAACTAATAATGGTGAATATAAATCTTGAGTTGAACGACATCATTTAAAATTATAATTAATATATTTAAGAAATAAAAAATCACCAATTAGAATGAATTCACATGTATCATCGCCTTTTCATATATGTTTTCTCTCAACTAAATTTTTACTACAAATTTCAAAAAACAATGAATATTCATCTACTTCGTGAGGAAAAAAGGAAGAGAAAAAAGGAACAAACAAATTAATTGTATTGTTTACTTTTCAATTCATTTTTTCCATCATAAAAATTAAAATTTTTTTTAAAATTTTTTTTTAATTAAAAAAAAAATTACGACAATAATTTTATCATTTTATAAGGGAGAATTCTTTCTCTCAAAAGTGACAAAATAAAAATAAAAAATAAATCCAATGGATATATTTTTGTGAAACAATTGTGAACAATACAGCGAGAATTCTTGAAAATTTTCAAGATATTTTATGTAAATTCACTCTAAAGATAGAAATTTCTAAAAAAAAATTTTATTGATTTTTTTTTTGGAATTTTTTGNGAACAATAATTTCTACCGGTTTTATCATCTTTACATTCACTCTCATCTATTCATAATTAATAAATTGTTAGTATTACGATATTACAATATTAATTGAAATTGATATAATAAAAATTTATTGTCAATACATTTAATTTTTCCCAACTCCAACTGAAATTGTAATTTTACGAGAAAGAATAATAGTAGTAATATACATGAATAACCAGTTGTTTCGTTCTATTTTTTTTTTAAAAAAAAAAGACTTCAAACGATATTTTACTTTTTATTTTTTTTTTATTGCAAAAGATTTTTTGCTTGTTAAAAAAAAAAATAAAAATAAAGAGAGTTCTTGTGCAAAGTTTTAATATAACTAATAATGGTGAATATAAATCTTGAGTTGAACGACATCATTTAAAATTATAATTAATATATTTAAGAAATAAAAAATCACCAATTAGAATGAATTCACATGTATCATCGCCTTTTCATATATGTTTTCTCTCAACTAAATTTTTACTACAAATTTCAAAAAACAATGAATATTCATCTACTTCGTGAGGAAAAAAGGAAGAGAAAAAAGGAACAAACAAATTAATTGTATTGTTTACTTTTCAATTCATTTTTTCCATCATAAAAATTAAAATTTTTTTTAAAATTTTTTTTTAATTAAAAAAAAAATTACGACAATAATTTTATCATTTTATAAGGGAGAATTCTTTCTCTCAAAAGTGACAAAATAAAAATAAAAAATAAATCCAATGGATATATTTTTGTGAAACAATTGTGAACAATACAGCGAGAATTCTTGAAAATTTTCAAGATATTTTATGTAAATTCACTCTAAAGATAGAAATTTCTAAAAAAAAATTTTATTGATTTTTTTTTTGGAATTTTTTGTTCTGAAGGCAAATATTGAAGGCAAATATTAAAGGCGAATTGAAGGAAATATTGAAGGCAAATATTGAAGGAAATATTGAAGGCAAATATTGAAGGCAAATATTGAAGGCAAATATTTGGGCTGGGTAACAAGGTGTCAATCACTGTATTACAGTTTGTTATTGATTACTCCGAAATTGATTATTATCACTTAGATTATCTAGTTGATCCTACCAGTAGTCATGTGCATAAATCGAAAAACAGTTACTCAAGCCTGACTATGCATGTTGCTCAAATTAATTTTCAAAATCCCAAATGCCAAATGCCAAATGTCAAATTTCAAGCAAAATTGAGTAACATGTATAATCTTGACATGAGAAGGTAGTAACAATATGGAGCTCATCTGTTATGTATATCTAAATTTATACAAGTGAAACTGTGAATGGCTCATTAAATCAGTTATAATAATTCTAGAATTAATATATACTAAAAATCTCAACTTTTAGAAGAGATATATTTATTAAATAAAAAGTCAATAGTCTACAAATTATTTATGATAACTTTGTTAAATTGGAATGGTCTTGAATATTATGGTTTTAATGAGTAATAAAGAATTAGAGTCTAATTCTGAAGAGGAGGCCTGAAAAACAGCTACCATACCTAAGCTTGACTATACATGTTATCAAATTAATTTTTAAAATCCCAAATGTCAAATGCCAAATCCCAAATTCTGAGCAATTTGAACAACATGTATAATCTTGACATGGGGAGGTAGTAATAATATGAAACTCATTTGTCATGCATACCTAAGTATAAACCAATTTATACAGGTAAAACTGTGAATGGCTAAATAACCATGATAATTTTAGAGTTAGATAACTTTTTAAAATTGACTATTATAAATAATGGAGAATTAAAATCCAATTCTGAGAACATGAAAAATAGAAAAATAGCTACTACATGTTACTCAAATTAATTTTTAAAATCCCAAATGTCAAATGCCAAATCCCAAATTCTGAGCAAAATTTGAATAACATATATAATCTTGACATAAGGAGGTAGTAACAGTAAATAACAATATAAGGCATGAATACAATTTAAATTTCTTAATAAGAAATAATTAAAAAGTAAATTTGGTATTAGCAGCTATAGTAATTTTGACTTTAATAATGTATATTAAAGTTGGAATTTACTTATTGGTTAAACTTAATTGTTTACACTGGTGAAATGAATTTTTGCCATTTATTTGGTTTAATAAAAAATCAGAATTGTTATTTTGAAAAAATTAGAGTGTTTAACATCTGAATTGATTTTATTTTGTTGGTTTCTAAAATCACTAAAATAATTAATAAAGACAGTTGAGAATATCTTAAATTGTTCAAAAATTTGGGATTTTATATTTAATAATATGAGATTTAGGGATTTGGCATTTGGCATTTGGGAATAAATTAATAATATACAATTCAAAATTTAGAAATTAGGCATTTATAATAATAATATGAATTTGGCATTTGGAAATAAGTTAATAATATGAAATTAAGGCATTTGGCATTTGGGAATAAATTAATAATATACAATTCAAAATTTAGAAATTAGGCATTTATAATAATAATATGAATTTGGCATTTGGAAATAAGTTAATAATATGAAATTAAGGCATTTGGCATTTGGGAATAAATTAATAATATACAATTCAAAATTTAGAAATTAGGCATTTATAATAATAATATGAATTTGGCATTTGGAAATAAGTTAATAATATGAAATTAAGGCATTTGGCATTTGGGAATAAATTAATAATATACAATTCAAAATTTAGAAATTAGGCATTTATAATAATAATATGAATTTGGCATTTGGAAATAAGTTAATAATATGAAATTAAGGCATTTGGCATTTGGGAATAAATTAATAATATACAATTCAAAATTTAGAAATTAGGCATTTATAATAATAATATGAATTTGGCATTTGGAAATAAGTTAATAATATGAAATTAAGGCATTTGGCATTTGGGAATAAATTAATAATATACAATTCAAAATTTAGAAATTAGGCATTTATAATAATAATATGAATTTGGCATTTGGAAATAAGTTAATAATATGAAATTAAGGCATTTGGCATTTGGGAATAAATTAATAATATACAATTCAAAATTTAGAAATTAGGCATTTATAATAATAATATGAATTTGGCATTTGGAAATAAGTTAATAATATGAAATTAAGGCATTTGGCATTTGGGAATAAATTAATAATATACAATTCAAAATTTAGAAATTAGGCATTTATAATAATAATATGAATTTGGCATTTGGAAATAAGTTAATAATATGAAATTAAGGCATTTGGCATTTGGGAATAAATTAATAATATACAATTCAAAATTTAGAAATTAGGCATTTATAATAATAATATGAATTTGGCATTTGGAAATAAGTTAATAATATGAAATTAAGGCATTTGGCATTTGGGAATAAATTAATAATATACAATTCAAAATTTAGAAATTAGGCATTTATAATAATAATATGAATTTGGCATTTGGAAATAAGTTAATAATATGAAATTAAGGCATTTGGCATTTGGGAATAAATTAATAATATACAATTCAAAATTTAGAAATTAGGCATTTATAATAATAATATGAATTTGGCATTTGGAAATAAGTTAATAATATGAAATTAAGGCATTTGGCATTTGGGAATAAATTAATAATATACAATTCAAAATTTAGAAATTAGGCATTTATAATAATAATATGAATTTGGCATTTGGAAATAAGTTAATAATATGAAATTAAGGCATTTGGCATTTGGGAATAAATTAATAATATACAATTCAAAATTTAGAAATTAGGCATTTATAATAATAATATGAATTTGGCATTTGGAAATAAGTTAATAATATGAAATTAAGGCATTTGGCATTTGGGAATAAATTAATAATATACAATTCAAAATTTAGAAATTAGGCATTTATAATAATAATATGAATTTGGCATTTGGAAATAAGTTAATAATATGAAATTAAGGCATTTGGCATTTGGGAATAAATTAATAATATACAATTCAAAATTTAGAAATTAGGCATTTATAATAATAATATGAATTTGGCATTTGGAAATAAGTTAATAATATGAAATTAAGGCATTTGGCATTTGGGAATAAATTAATAATATACAATTCAAAATTTAGAAATTAGGCATTTATAATAATAATATGAATTTGGCATTTGGAAATAAGTTAATAATATGAAATTAAGGCATTTGGCATTTGGGAATAAATTAATAATATACAATTCAAAATTTAGAAATTAGGCATTTATAATAATAATATGAATTTGGCATTTGGAAATAAGTTAATAATATGAAATTAAGGCATTTGGCATTTGGGAATAAATTAATAATATACAATTCAAAATTTAGAAATTAGGCATTTATAATAATAATATGAATTTGGCATTTGGAAATAAGTTAATAATATGAAATTAAGGCATTTGGCATTTGGGAATAAATTAATAATATACAATTCAAAATTTAGAAATTAGGCATTTATAATAATAATATGAATTTGGCATTTGGAAATAAGTTAATAATATGAAATTAAGGCATTTGGCATTTGGGAATAAATTAATAATATACAATTCAAAATTTAGAAATTAGGCATTTATAATAATAATATGAATTTGGCATTTGGAAATAAGTTAATAATATGAAATTAAGGCATTTGGCATTTGGGAATAAATTAATAATATACAATTCAAAATTTAGAAATTAGGCATTTATAATAATAATATGAATTTGGCATTTGGAAATAAGTTAATAATATGAAATTAAGGCATTTGGCATTTGGGAATAAATTAATAATATACAATTCAAAATTTAGAAATTAGGCATTTATAATAATAATATGAATTTGGCATTTGGAATTTTGAAATTAATTTGGGTAATATGTCATGTATAATTGCGGACATGACTAAAGTTATTAAAAATATAATAAATTTCAGACATGATTAAAATTATTAAAAATATAAAAAAAATTGAAATTAATTATCAATGGTTGTCAAAATCTTTTAATATTTATCAATTAAAATTAAAGGTGATACTAAGTAATATTAAAGCTAGATTTATGGCGCATCAACTGTAAAAGTTTTGGATCCATATTATGAGAATTGAGTAAATACTCTTCATTTTAATTGTCTATAATAATTTTTTGAATATTTGCTAATTACTTTCTCAATTCTTATGAAATAGGATTGGCATTTTTACAGCAGATTTCCATATTTCTTCTTTAAGATAATTTGTATTATTTTTAATGATCAATTAATAAATAAACAGAATAAAATGTGACAACAATTGGTAATAAATTTCAGATTTTTGAGGTAAAATTAACGATAATACATTTGTCCCAAAATCCAACTTGAGATTTTTTTTTACTTAAATAAAATTATATTTTTAAAAGAATCCCCTGAAACTAACCAAAAAAGTTAAATCAAATTTTGATTATCGGATTTTGGGACAAATGTATTGTTGTCATTATCCCATTTTTTTTATTTACTAATTTATCATTAAAAGTGATACTAATCTTAAAAGAAGTAATATAGCACATATGCAGTAAAAATGCAATCCTATTTCATAAAAATTGAGAAAGTAATTAGCAAATATTCAAAAATTATTATAGACAATTAAAATGAAGAGTATTTACTCAATTTTTATAATTTAGGTCTAAAAATTTTACTGTTGATACACTATATATCTAACTTTAAGATCACTCTTTAATATTTAATTAGTAAATAACAAAAGATTTATGATTCAATTTATGTCAAATGTATCTGAAATTTTTATTCAATAAAATTAAAGATAAGATAATAAAAATAAATAATAATTTATTTATGTAATAAATTGGTTCATAATAAATAATAATGATATGTTCCCATGATTAATAAATAAATGCGTGTTATTTTTATTACAGACGAAAATAAATAATTGTAGTAATGATATACAACTAGGAGCAGCGTAATGTAATTTATAATATTGTGACATGTGATCGTTTCTAAAAATCAGACACAAAGTTGCGTTTTTATTTTTTTAAAATTTAAAGCATCAAAAACGGAACTTTTGTATCTCTTTATTTGTCCATTATGTTCTACGTTTCGGACAATTAGGTCACAAGTTCATTTTAATCTTATTGTAATTTACTATTCTGGTTTTTCGAACATAAACTTGGTTGCTCAATTCTATTTTGCGTATTTTGTGTAATGAGATAAAAATAAATATTATTAATGCGATTTTTTTTTGCCACTAAAAACATTTTGCAATTTTAAACGTAATTGCGTTTCTTTTTTTTTCAAAAAATAAATTTCTACCTTTCATACCATAAGCAAACAAAAAAAATGACATATTTATGCAAAGAATGCAATCAAAAATATAATGGATGGTGGTGCAAACCATGTAACTCGAAACATTTCCAAAATGATTTTAATAAATGGACAAGTGGAAATGACAAAATAGATAAATTCATTCAAGATGCTCAACTAAATGCTAATTATCATTATCAAGTAATAGAATGGATACCTTATGATAGATTTAAAGATGTTAAACAAATAGGTAAAGGTGGATTTGGAACAATACATTCTGCTAGGTGGATTGATGGAGATATTGAAGAATGGGATATTGAAAATCAACAATGGAAAAGAGACAGTAATTGTGAAGTGGCATTAAAAAAGTTTGATAATTTTGTAAACTTCAACGATGTCTTAAATGAGGTAAATATTTTAATTAATATTTTAATTCAATTTTTAAATTATTATATAACGTTTTAACTATAAATTAAAAATGTTGATATTATTAGATGGAAATTCACTTAAAAACATACACTAAACATACTGCTTCAATTCGATTTTATGGAATTACACAAGATCCAGAAACACACTCATATATGATGGTTTTATATTATGCAAAGGATGGAAATCTTCGAGAATATTTAAAAATTAATTTTAATAATATTAATTGGAAACAAAAATTATACAATCTATATCATTTATCTGAAAAATTGAAGAATATTCATAAATTAGATATAATTCACCAAGACTTCCATCCTGGAAATATTTTATCGGGTAATTTTGAAAATTATATGGATATTTCAGATTTTGGATTAAGTAAACTAATAGG
The DNA here is from genome assembly GCA_003547095.1 of Diversispora epigaea. NCBI lineage: Eukaryota > Fungi > Glomeromycota > Glomeromycetes > Diversisporales > Diversisporaceae > Diversispora > Diversispora epigaea. The sequence goes on from PQFF01000210.1 coordinate 618,333, forward strand.
GGCAAATCCAAATAATCCCGAAAAAAAGAATATATTTGGTGTATTACCATATATTGCGCCAGAGGTATTAAGTGGTGAAAAAGAATATACAAAAGCTGCTGATGTATATTCATTTGGAATTATTGCTTATGAAATAGTTACGGGCTTTCCTCCATATCCTGATATACCTCATGATAAAGATTTGGCTATGAAAATATGTAATGGATTACGACCAAAAATACCATTTCATATTCCCAAATTAATTACAAGAATAATTATGAGGTGTTGGGATGCTCGAGTTACAAATAGACCCACTTTTAATGAATTATATAATGAGTTGTGGAAATACTATAAAGATTATAAAGATTATTTAAAAAAAGGGAAAAATAAAGATTCAGAAATTGTAATTCAAATTAAAAAAGCTGAAGAATTTTCAGCAAATCAAGAATCAACCAATACAACAACTACAACTCCTCTTAATTATCAAACACATCCACAAGCAATTTATACCAGTCGACTTCTTAATTATTCAAATCTTCCAAAACCCAAGAACGAAGAAAATTTCGAAAGGGAACTTGAAGAATTAACGGAATCTATGTCTAATTTATGTCCTAGTAAGTTTCGTTATATTTTATTTATTTTTATATAATTAATTATATTAATTTATTTCTATGTTATTTAGGCGATTCTGGACAAGTTGATTTGAATATGTCTAATTTTTAAACTTTATTTGACACCATACATTTTTATTTGTATTTTATTTATTAAATTATAAAGCACCATTTATTAGTTTTTTTGATATTATAAAATCTCAAAACTAGGCATAGAATATGAATTCTTCATCCCATTTGTATAAATTCAATTAGCTTAGTTTGTGATTTCAATTTTATAAAAATAGGAAAATAATAATAAAGAAAATATAATTTATCACGAAACCGATTAAAAGTGTAATATTTCAACAAAGTAACATAATTGAACGTTATGATGCACGCGTTTTTTAATGTTAAATATAAAATCAATTATTATAATAACGTGCGTGAACAAAAAAATTCCCCAAAAATATTAAATCTTTAAAAAATATCTGACGTTTTTTCAATGATTATTCATAATATAATAAAAAGACTAATTACTATCGGTAATTTTTTGCAGAAGTTGTAATTCATTATTCATTTAAAAAATTTCAATAAAATTTTCATCGTATAAAATAAATATATATATATATAAAACCATCTTTGTAAAAAAAAAACAATAGAAAAGAATCATAAATTTTTTAAAAAAGAAAGAATGAAAATACTTATCTTTGATTTTAACTAAATTGGGCCAAGATTTTCTCCATTCTGTCGGAAACTTTGAAAGTGTCGAATTCGATCATTTTCTGGATGACGCGAATAAAGAGATGTAATACGGAAATACCACATTTTTGATATTTTAAAATTCATGCATCAAAAACGGAACTTTGGTACCGCTTCATTTTCCATCATAATGTCCTCCAGCACAAGTTCGCATTGTGTGAATTAGCATTTTGCATATTTTGTGTTGTATAATGAGATAAAAATAAATGCTATTTTTTTTTTTGCCACTAAAAACATTTTGTAATTTTAACGTAATTTACATTTCTTTTTTTTCAAAAAAATTAAATTTCTATCTTTCATACCATAAGCAAATAAAAAAAAAATGTCTATATGCAAAGAATGCAATCAAGAATATACTGATATCATATGGAAATGGTGCAAACCGTGTAACTCGAAACATTTCCAAAATGATTTTAATAATTGGACAAGTGGAAATGACAAAATAGATAAATTAATTCAAGATGCTCAACTAAATGCTAATGATTATTGGCAAGTAATAGAATGGATACCTTATGGTAGATTTAAAGATGTTAAACAAATAGGTAAAGGTGGATTTGGAACAATACATTATGCTAGGTGGATTGATGGACAAATTGAGAAATGGGATATTGAAAATCAACAATGGAAAAGAGATCGTAAATATAGTGAAGTGGCATTAAAAAAGTTTGATAATTTTGTGAATTTCAACGATGTCTTAAATGAGGTAAATATTTTAATTAACATTTTAATTCAATTTTCAAATTATTATATAATGTTTTAACTATAAATTAAAAATGTTGATATTATTAGATGGAAATTCACTTAAAAACACGGACTAAAGTTGCTTCAATTCGATTTTATGGGATTACACAAGATCCAGAAACACTCTCATATATGATGGTTTTGCGATATGCAAATGATGGAAATCTTCGAGAATATTTAAAAATTAATTTTAATAATATTAATTGGAAACAAAAATTATATAATCTATATTATTTATCTGAAAACTTGATGAATATTCATGAATTAGATATAGTTCACCAAGACTTCCATCCTGGAAATATTTTATCAAACAATTTTGAAGGTTCTATATATATTTCAGATTTTGGATTGAGTAAACTAATAGGAACAAATCCAAATAATCCTGAAAAAAAGAATATATTTGGTGTATTACCATATATTGCTCCAGAGGTATTAGGTGGTGATGAAGAATATACAAAAGCTGCTGATGTATATTCATTTGGAATTATTGCTTATGAAATAGTTACGGGCTTTCCTCCATATCCTGATATACCGCATGATAAAGATTTGGCTATTAAAATATGCAATGGATTACGACCAAAAATACCATTTCATACTCCCAAATTCATTACAGGAATAATTATGAGATGTTGGGATGCTCGAGTTACACATAGACCCACTTTTGATGAATTATTTGATGAGTTGAGGAAATACTATAAAGATTATGAAGATTATTTAGAAGGGAAAAATAAAGATTCAGAAATTGTAATTCAAATTAAAAAAGCTGAAGAATTTTCGGCAAATCAAGAATCAACCAATACAACAACTACAACTCCTCTTAATTATCAAACACATCCACAAGCAATTTACACCAGTCGACTTCTTAATTATTCAAAACTTCCAAAACCAAAGAATGAAGAAAATTTCGAAAGGGAACTTGAAGAATTAACGGAATCTATGTCTTTAGTGAGTATTATTATATTTATATTTTTTATTTATTTTTATAATAAATTCTATTAATTTATTTCTATGTTGTTTAGTTAATTCGGATTTGATTGTTTTTTTTTTNATTGCTCCAGAGGTATTAGGTGGTGATGAAGAATATACAAAAGCTGCTGATGTATATTCATTTGGAATTATTGCTTATGAAATAGTTACGGGCTTTCCTCCATATCCTGATATACCGCATGATAAAGATTTGGCTATTAAAATATGCAATGGATTACGACCAAAAATACCATTTCATACTCCCAAATTCATTACAGGAATAATTATGAGATGTTGGGATGCTCGAGTTACACATAGACCCACTTTTGATGAATTATTTGATGAGTTGAGGAAATACTATAAAGATTATGAAGATTATTTAGAAGGGAAAAATAAAGATTCAGAAATTGTAATTCAAATTAAAAAAGCTGAAGAATTTTCGGCAAATCAAGAATCAACCAATACAACAACTACAACTCCTCTTAATTATCAAACACATCCACAAGCAATTTACACCAGTCGACTTCTTAATTATTCAAAACTTCCAAAACCAAAGAATGAAGAAAATTTCGAAAGGGAACTTGAAGAATTAACGGAATCTATGTCTTTAGTGAGTATTATTATATTTATATTTTTTATTTATTTTTATAATAAATTCTATTAATTTATTTCTATGTTGTTTAGTTAATTCGGATTTGATTGTTTTTTTTTTTTTGATTTATTTAATGTAATATATATCAGTTTTATAAAATCTCAAAACTAGGCATAGAATATGAATTCTTCCTCCCATTTGTATAAATTCAATTTGCTTAGTTTGTAATTTCGATTTTATAAAAATAGGAAAATAATAATAAAGAAAATATAATTTATCACGAAATCGATTAAAAGTGTAATATTTCAACGATGTAACATTATTGAACGTTATGATGCACGCGTTTTTTAATGCTAAATATAAAAATCAATTATTATAATAACGTGAACAAAAAAATTCCCCAAAAATATTAAAGATTGAATGTTAAATTTTTATTTATATATTAAATCTTTAAAAATATCTGACGTTTTTTCAATGATTATTCATAATATAACAAAAAGATCAACACTATCGGTAATTTTTTGCAGAAGTTGTAATTCATTATTCATTTAATAAAAAAAAAACCAAAAAAATTTCAATAAAATAAAAATATATATATATATAAAACCATCTTTGTAAAAAAAAATAATAGAAAAGAATCATAAATTTTTTAAAAAGAAAGAATGAAAATTCAAGAGGACACGTATTAATTAATTTATCTTTGATTTTAATTAAATTGGGCCAACAAGATTTTCTCCATTCTGTCGGAAACTTTGAAAGTGTCGAATTCGAATGATGGATGCGAATATAAAGATAAATAAAATAAATGTAATACGGAAATCAATAAATGTAATAAATAATAATTTACCTCATTTTTGATATTTTAAAATTAATGTAACTTTTGTACCGCTTCATTTTCCATTATAATGTCCTCCGAACAATTAGGTCACAAGTTCATTTTAATCTTATTGTAATTTACTATTCTGTTTTAAACTTGGTTGCTCAATTCTAGAATTAGCATTTTGCATATTTTGTGTAATGAGATAAAAATAAATATTATAAATGCGATTTTTTTTTTTGCCACTAAAAACATTTTGCAATTTTAAACGTAATTACGTTTCTTTTTTTTCAAAAAAAAATTAAATTTCTACCTTTTATATTATAAGCAAACAAAAAAAATGTCATCTGATGAAATATGCCCAGAATGTAATCAAGAATATAATGGATGGTGGTGCAAACCATGTAACTCGAAACATTTCCAAAATGATTTTAATAATTGGACAAGTGGAAATGACAAAATAGATAAATTCATTCAAGATGCTCAACTAAATGCTAATAATAAATGGCAAGTAATAGAATGGATACCATATGATAGATTTAAAGATGTTAAACAAATAGGTAAAGGTGGATTTGGAACAATACATTATGCTAGGTGGATTGATGGACGAATTGAGAAATGGGATATTGAAAATCAACAATGGAAAAGATACAGTAATTATGAAGTGGCATTAAAAAAGTTTGATAATTTAGTGAATTTCAACGATGTCTTAAATGAGGTAAATATTTTAATTAATATTTTAATTCAAATTATTATATAATGTTTTAACTATAAATTAAAAATGTTGATATTATTAGATGGAAATTCACTTAAAAACATACACTAAACATAATGCTTCAATTCAATTTTATGGAATTACACAAGATCCAGAAACACACTCATATATGATGGTTTTAGATTATGCAAATGATGGAAATCTTCGAGAATATTTAAAAATTAATTTTAATAATATTAATTGGAAACAAAAATTAAATAATCTATATGATTTATCTGAAAACTTGATGAATATTCATGAATTAGATATAATTCACCAAGACTTTCATCCTGGAAATATTTTATCATCCAATTTTGAAAATTATATGTATATTTCAGATTTTGGATTAAGTAAACTAATAGGGGCAAATCCAAATAATCCCGAAAAAAAGAATATATTTGGTGTATTACCATATATTGCGCCAGAGGTATTAAGTGGTGAAGAATATACAAAAGCCGCTGATGTATATTCATTTGGAATTATCATTTACGAAATGGTTACGGGCATTCCCCCATATCCCGATATACCACATGATAAAGATTTAGCTATTAAAATATGCAATGGATTACGACCAAAAATACCATTTCATACTCCCAAATTAATTACAAGAATGATTATGAGATGTTGGGATGCTCGAGTTACACATAGACCCACTTTTAATGAATTATATAATGAGTTGTGGAAATACTATAAAGATTATTTAGAAGAAGGGAAAAATAAAGATTCAAAAATTGTAATTCAAATTAAAAAAGCTGAAGAATTTTCGGCAAATCAAGAATCAACCAATACAACAACTACAACTCCTCTTAATTATCAAACACATCCACAAGCAATTTACACCAGTCGACTTCTTAATTATTCAAAACTTCCAAAACCAAAGAATGAAGAAAATTTCGAAAGGGAACTTGAAGAATTAACGGAATCTATGTCTCTAGTGAGTATTATTATATTTATATTTTTTATTTATTTTTATAATAAATTCTATTAATTTATTTCTATGTTGTTTAGTTAATTCGGATTTGATTGTTTTTTTTTTGATTTTTTTAACATAACATATATCAGTTTTATAAAATCTCAAAACTAGGCATAGAATATGAATTCTTCATCCCATTTGTATAAATTCAATTAGCTTAGCTGTGATTTCAATTTTATAAAAATAGGAAAATAATAATAAAGAAAATATAATTTATCACGAAANAGAAGGGAAAAATAAAGATTCAGAAATTGTAATTCAAATTAAAAAAGCTGAAGAATTTTCGGCAAATCAAGAATCAACCAATACAACAACTACAACTCCTCTTAATTATCAAACACATCCACAAGCAATTTACACCAGTCGACTTCTTAATTATTCAAAACTTCCAAAACCAAAGAATGAAGAAAATTTCGAAAGGGAACTTGAAGAATTAACGGAATCTATGTCTCTAGTGAGTATTATTATATTTATATTTTTTATTTATTTTTATAATAAATTCTATTAATTTATTTCTATGTTGTTTAGTTAATTCGGATTTGATTGTTTTTTTTTTGATTTATTTAACATAACATATATCAGTTTTATAAAATCTCAAAACTAGGCATAGAATATGAATTCTTCATCCCATTTGTATAAATTCAATTAGCTTAGCTGTGATTTCAATTTTATAAAAATAGGAAAATAATAATAAAGAAAATATAATTTATCACGAAACCGATTAAAAGTGTAATATTTCAACAAAGTAACGTTATGATGCACGCGTTTTTTAATGTTAAATATAAAATCAATTATTATAATAACGTGCATGAACAAAAAAATTCCCCAAAAATATTAAAGATTGAATGTTAAATTTCTATTTATATATTAAATCTTTAAAAATATCTGACGTTTTTTGATTATTCATAATATAATAAAAAGACGGTAATTTTTTGCAGAAGTTGTAATTCATTATTCATTTAATAAAAAAAAAAAACCGAAAAAATTTCAATAAAATTTCTATCCCATCGTATAAAATAAATATATATATATAAAACCATCTTTGTAAAAAAAATAATAGAAAAGAATCATAAATTTTTTAAAGAAAGAATGAAAATTCAAGAGGACACGTATTAATTAATTTATCTTTGATTTTAACTAAATTGGGTCAAGATTTTCTAAAGTGTCGAATTCTGGATGATGCGAATATAAAGAGATGTAATACGGAAATCAATAAATAATACCTCATTTTTGATATTTTAAAATTCATGCATCAAAAACGGAACTTTGGTACCGCTTCATTTTTCATTATAATAATTAGGTCACAAGTTCGCATTGTGTGAAATATTACCATAATAAAATACCTTTTTTTAATCTTATTGTAATTTACTTACGTATTCGGTTGCTCAATTCTAAAAATAAATATTATAAAATAATTAATAAATGCGATTTTTTTTTGCCACTAAAAACATTTTGTAATTTTAAACGTAATTACGTTTCTTTTTTTTCAATAAAATTAAATTTCTATCTTTCATACCATAAGCAAATAAAAAAAAAATGGCTATATGCTCAGAATGCAATCAAAAATATGATGGATATTGGTGCAAACCATGTAACTCGAAACATTTCCAAAATGATTTTAATAATTGGACAAGTGGAAATGACAAAATAGATAAATTGATTCAAGATTCTCAACTAAATGCTGATAAATATTGGAGACTAATAGAATGGATACCTTTTGATAGATTTAAAGATGTTAAACAAATAGGTAAAGGTGGATTTGGAACAATACATTATGCTAGGTGGATAGATGGATATATTGAAAAATGGGATATTGAAAATCAGCAATGGAAAAGATACGTTGAGAATAGAGAAGTGGCATTAAAAAAGTTTGATAATTTTGTAAATTTCAACGATGTCTTAAATGAGGTAAATATTTTAATTAATATTTTAATTCAATTTTCAAATTATTATATAACGTTTTAACTATAAATTAAAAATGTTTATATTATTAGATGGAAATTCACTTAAAAACATGGACTGCTGATTATTCTTCAATTCAATTTTATGGAATTACACAAGATCCAGAAACACTCTCATATATGATGGTTTTGCGATATGCAAAGGATGGAAATCTTCGAGAATATTTAAAAATTAATTTTAATAATATTAATTGGAAACGAAAATTAGAAAATCTATATGATTTATCTGAAAACTTGAAGAAAATTCATAAATTAGATATAATTCACCAGGACTTCCATCCTGGAAATATTTTATCATCCAATTTTGAAAATGATTATATGCGTATTTCGGATTTTGGATTAAGTAAACTAATAGGGACAAATCCAAATAATCCCGAAAAAAAGAATATATTTGGTGTATTACCATATATTGCGCCAGAGGTATTAAGTGGTGAAGAATATACAAAAGCTGCCGATGTATATTCATATGGAATTATTGCTTATGAAATAGTTACGGGCTTTCCTCCATATCCCGATATACCACATGATAAAGATTTAGCTATTAAAATATGCAATGGATTACGACCAAAAATTCCATTTCATACTCCCAAATTCATTACAAGAATAATTATGAGGTGTTGGGATGCTCGAGTTACAAATAGACCCACTTTTGAAGAATTAAAGGATGAGTTGTTGAAATACTTATCTGATTATAATAATTATTTACGAGAAGGGAAAAATAAAGATTCAGAAATTGTAATTCAAATTAAAAAAGCTGAAGAATTTTCGGCAAATCAAGAATCAACCAATACAACAACTACAACTCCTCTTAATTATCAAACACATCCACAAGCAATTTATACCAGTCGACTTCTTAATTATTCAAAACTTCCAAAACCTAAGAACGAAGAAAATTTCGAAAGGGAACTTGAAGAATTAACGGAATCTATGTCTCTAGTGAGTATTATTATATTTATATTTTTTATTTATTTTTATAATAAATTCTATTAATTTATTTCTATGTTGTTTAGTTAATTCGGATTTGATTGTTTTTTTTTTTTGATTTATTTAATGTAATATATATCAGTTTTATAAAATCTCAAAACTAGGCATAGAATATGAATTCTTCATCTCATTTGTATAAATTCAATTAGCTTAGTTTGTGATTTCAATTTTATAAAAATAGGAAAATAATAATAAAGAAAATATAATTTATCACGAAACCGATTAAAAGTGTAATATTTCAACAAAGTAACATAATTGAACGTTATGATGCACGCGTTTTTTAATGTTAAATATAAAATCAATTATTATAATAACGTGCGTGAACAAAAAAATTCCCCAAAAATATTAAAGATTGAATGTTAAATTTTTATTTACATATTAAATCTTTAAAAATATCTGACGTTTTTTCAATGATTATTCATAATATAATAAAAAGATCAATACTATCGGTAATTTTTTGCAGAAGTTGTAATTCATTATTCATTTAATAAAAAAAAACCAAAAAAATTTCAATAAAATTTTCATCGTTTAAAATAAAAATATTTATATATATAAAACCATCTTTGTAAAAAAAAATAATAGAAAAGAATCATAAATTTTTTAAAAAAGAAAGAATGAAAATACTTATCTTTGATTTTAACTAAATTGGGCCAACAAGATTTTCTTCATTCTGTCGGAAACTTTGAAAGTGTCGAATTCGATCATTTTCTGGATGATGCGAAATTCATGCATCAAAAACGGAACTTTGGTACCGTTTCATTTTCCATTATAATAATTAGGTCACAAGTTCGCATTGTGTGAAATATTACCATAATAAAATCCCTTTTTTTAATCTTATCTTATCATAATTTACTATTCGTGCTCAATTCTAGAATTAGCATTTTGCGTATTTTGTGTAATGAGATAAAAATAAATATTATAAAATAATAAAAATATTAATAAATGCGATTTTTTTTTTTGCCACTAAAAACATTTTGTAATTTTAAACGTAATTTACGTTTCTTTTTTTTCAAAAAAAAATTAAATTTCTACCTTTAATACCATAAGCAAATAAAAAAAAAATGTCATCTGACGAAATATGCCCAGAATGCAATCAAGAAAATACTTCCTATAATTGGTGCAAACCATGTAAATCGAAACATTTCCAAAATGATTTTAATAATTGGACAAGTGGAAATGGCAAAATAGATAAATTCATTCAAGATGCTCAACTAAATGCTAAATATTCTGGTCATGTAATAGAATGGATACCTTTTGATAGATTTAAAGATGTTGAACAAATAGGTAAAGGTGGATTTGGAACAATACATTATGCTAGGTGGATTGATGGAGAAATTGAGAAATGGGATATTGAAAATCAGCAATGGAAAAGATACGTTGAGAATAGAGAAGTGGCATTAAAAAAGTTTGATAATTTTGTGAATTTCAACGATGTCTTAAATGAGGTAAATATTTTAATTAATATTTTAATTCAATTTTCAAATTATTATATAATGTTTTAACTATAAATTAAAAATGTTGATATTATTAGATGGAAATTCACTTAAAAACATACACTAAACATTATGCTTCAATTCGATTTTATGGAATTACACAAGATCCAGAAACACACTCATATATGATGGTTTTGCAATATGCACATGATGGAAATCTTCGAGAATATTTAAAAATTAATTTTAATAATATTAATTGGAAACAAAAATTATATAATCTATATTATTTATCTGAAAACTTGAAGAATATTCATAAATTAGATATAGTTCACCAGGACTTCCATCCTGGAAATATTTTATCATACAATTTTGAAAATCCTACTCTTATGTATATTTCAGATTTTGGATTAAGTAAACTAATGGGAGCAAATCCAAATAATCCCGAAAAAAAGAATATATTTGGTGTATTACCATATATTGCGCCAGAGGTATTAAGTGGTGAAGAATATACAAAAGCTGCCGATGTATATTCATATGGAATTATTGCTTATGAAATAGTTACGGGCTTTCCTCCATATCCTGATATACCACATGATAAAGATTTAGCAATGAAAATATGTAATGGATTACGACCAAAAATACCATTTCATACTCCCAAATTAATTACAAGAATAATTATGAGGTGTTGGGATGCTCGAGTTACAAATAGACCCACTTTTGAAGAATTATACAATGAGTTGTATAAATACTGTAAAGATTATAATAGTTATTTACGAGAAGGGAAAAATAAAGATTCAGAAATTGTAATTCAAATTAAAAAAGCTGAAGAATTTTCGGCAAATCAAGAATCAACCAATACAACAACTACAACTCCTCTTAATTATCAAACACATCCACAAGCAATTTATACCAGTCGACTTCTTAATTATTCAAAACTTCCAAAACCAAAGAATGAAGAAAATTTCGAAAGGGAACTTGAAGAAAATTTCGAAAGGAAACTTGAAGAATTAACGGAATCTATGTCTCTAGTGAGTATTATTATATTTATATTTTTTATTTATTTTTATAATAAATTCTATTAATTTATTTCTATGTTGTTTAGTTAATTCGGATTTGATTGTTTTTTTTTTGATTTATTTAATGTAATATATATCAGTTTTATAAAATCTCAAAACTAGGCATAGAATATGAATTCTTCATCTCATTTGTATAAATTCAATTAGCTTAGTTTGTGATTTCAATTTTATAAAAATAGGAAAATAATAATAAAGAAAATATAATTTATCACGAAATCGATTAAAAGTGTAATATTTCAACGATGTAACATTATTGAACGTTATGATGCACGCGTTTTTTAATGTTAAATATAAAATCAATTATTATAATAACGTGCATGAACAAAAAAATTCCCCAAAAATATTAAAGATTAAATGTTAAATTTTTATTTATATATTAAATCTTTAAAAATATCTGACGTTTTTTCAATGATTATTCATAATATAATAAAAAGATCAATACTATCGGTAATTTTTTGTAGAAGTTGTAATTCATTATTCATTTAATCTATCCCATCGTATAAAATAAATATATATATATAAAACCACCTTTGTAAAAAAAAAATAATAGAAAAGAATCATAAATTTTTTAAAAAAGAATGAATGAAAATACTTATCTTTGATTTTAACTAAATTAGTCTAACAAAATTTTCTCCATTCTGTCGGAAACTTTGAAAGTGGCGACGTGGATTGGATGCCTTTTTTCGAATTCAATCATTTTCTGCAAACGATGGATGTTAATGTAAAGAATAAAATAAATGTAATACGGAAATCAATAAATAAATAATTTTACCTCGATTAAAGAATGTCTTTCCATCAATAAATCTTGACACATTTAGCATATAATTCTTGCGAAAGTAATTTGTATACTTTGTCAGCAGATTCCAATAATAAAAAGTATAAAGAAGTTACATTTTAATATCAAATTTCTTAATTTGTTTAATATTAAATAAAAGTTATAATTATGATTAGATATTATTAGTTTACTTACTTTTTTGTAAGCTCGAAAAATTCATCACGTTCATATTAGGGAATCAAACATTTATCCCAAAGATCAACCAATTGTGCAGTAAACTATAAAAAAAAATAATAAATAGTGGTAAATAATAAATAATAAATAATAAAAATAAATATAAAAAAAAATAATAAATAGTGATAAATAATAAATAATAAATAATAAAAATAAATAAAAATAAATAATAATAAATAATAATAATACCTCTTTAATGGAATTTCTTTTAAATGTTCAAATTCAAGATTTAATTAATTAATAATAAATAAAATCAATTAATTAACAATAGAACATACTTTCTCTAAACACTCTTCATTCAAATTATCATCACAAAGTTGAACTGATTGCTTGATAAGAACAACACTCCACATAAAAAGTCTTAAGGGACATAAATGGATACGTGTTCCTGAGAATGTAACTTATAAACCCAATAATACGTATTTTTTTATTAAAAATTATTTGATTAATAACAAACATATAATAATTAATAAATCCAATTTAAAATATTATTAATAATATATATTGTTTATATTTAGTAAAATTAAACCATTATCAACATGAAATACATTTTTATACTCTTTAACTCGTGAGAAAACTGTTGTTTTTTGCCGTTTATGAGACGTCCTATGCTGTGCTCCGGACAACTCGCTGTGGACAATCAAGATAAAGAAAATTTTTGACTAAAAAAAAAAGAATCCAGAAAAATAATGTTTCGCAAGTGTTCAAATCAAAAAAACGTGACTTTGTTTGCTCATACGAAAATAAAAAATGAAATTTATTTAGTTATTTCATTATATATTAAATCGGGTTAATAAATTTTTGTGATTCCAATTTCTCTTCAGAAGAATTAAATAAACGTTTTCCATGGTTAAACAAATAAAGATAAGCAAAATAAAAAATGATCAATATTAGAGATGCTAAAACCCGAATTCAATTTATAGTTAATTAAGAATGAAAATAAACTTTATTATAAATTAAAAGTACTGTATAAAAAATGTAAAAATGCATAATGAATTAATTTTTGGGGGGGGGGGTAAAGAATTATATTTATATATGACTTTCTATTTTTATTATTTAAGCGGCCCACTTTTGATGTTGGGGGGGTCGATAAGGTTGAGGCGTATCTTTGGGTTTTTTTACAAATTTTTTAAAACCTATACAAAGAGCCGCAATTATTAAAATACATACTCCTACACTACCAACACAAACAGCAACAATTATTCCAATCGCTTTAGAACTTAATCCTCCACTGTCAGAACCACTAGTAGTAGAAGTATAAGGTCCAGATGTGCCATTAGGTTTNACGAAAATAAAAAATGAAATTTATTTAGTTATTTCATTATATATTAAATCGGGTTAATAAATTTTTGTGATTCCAATTTCTCTTCAGAAGAATTAAATAAACGTTTTCCATGGTTAAACAAATAAAGATAAGCAAAATAAAAAATGATCAATATTAGAGATGCTAAAACCCGAATTCAATTTATAGTTAATTAAGAATGAAAATAAACTTTATTATAAATTAAAAGTACTGTATAAAAAATGTAAAAATGCATAATGAATTAATTTTTGGGGGGGGGGGGTAAAGAATTATATTTATATATGACTTTCTATTTTTATTATTTAAGCGGCCCACTTTTGATGTTGGGGGGGTCGATAAGGTTGAGGCGTATCTTTGGGTTTTTTTACAAATTTTTTAAAACCTATACAAAGAGCCGCAATTATTAAAATACATACTCCTACACTACCAACACAAACAGCAACAATTATTCCAATCGCTTTAGAACTTAATCCTCCACTGTCAGAACCACTAGTAGTAGAAGTATAAGGTCCAGATGTGCCATTAGGTTTATCAGGAGTCGTCGTTGTTGCCGAAGACGTATATGAAGAAATCCAATTATATTTATCTACGTCAAGAATATATATTTGAGAACTTGGACCAGTTGGATCAGTAGTTGTACTTGTAAGATTTCCTGAAAAAAAATAAAAAATTAAGAATAAGCATAAAATAAAATATAAAATAAAATCTAAAATAAAATATTATAAAATTAAATAAATCTAAAATTAAAAAGATATATACCAAATGCAATTATCATGTATTTATCATATATATCTGCACTATGATAAATTACGGGTTCCGCCTCTGGAGAACCTGAAGTTGATGGAGAAGACCATTTAAACGTATTTGTGTCCAATACAATAAGGATAGGTGAGGGTGTATATCCGTTAAAATTTAGACCACCATAAACTATTATTCTTCCGTCTGTAGCTATTATTATAAATATTATAAAGTAAATTGATAAATTATTAATAATAAATTTATAAATAACAAATTGTACCAACTCTTTTCTTTTGGTGTAAAAAATAAAACATAAAAATACTTACTTAAAACTGCTGAATGTCCATAACGGGTTTCGAGACTTGAAGTACCACTTGCAGTCTATTATTAAATCGAAAATTAATTTTTATATTTAATTCAATATAAATAATAAAAATCCGATAGATTCTAATAATTATACTTACAACATTGGCCCACGTATCTGTTGTAGTATCATATGTTGAAAGCTAAAATAAAAAAAATTGTTGATTTTTGTTTTTGAGGAAAAGGAAATTTAAAAATTTTAAATTTAACTACAATAAAATTACTTACACTACTATAAGACAACATTCCTCCATCCCATCCTCCGATATATACAATAACTCCATTTGATAAAATGGTTGCAGTATAATCTATTCTTCCTAATGGGATTCCAGTGGTCGAGCCATAAGCATAATCTTTGTCAATAGTTCCAACAATAATCATGTCCGCAATTCTTTTGTTTACGGATGCTCCGAGGACAGTATCGTAAATTCCACTGAATATATAAATTTTTCCATTTGCATCGGAAACTGCATCCATTTCTCTTCTTCGAGTAGGTTCAGTTCCCGAAAAACTTGGTTGGGACCATGTATTTGATGTTGTATCAAATTGCCAGGTAAATCCTGAATATGCGTCAGTATGGGAAACGTCATATTGTACTCCCCCAAATAAATAAATTATTTTATTATCACTTCCTCCAACAGCTGCCGTCGTCCAACCACTATAAAAAGGTGTAGATGAATCCGTTGAAAGATCCACCCATGAAGGACTTTCAACTTTAAAGGAAGTACCCAAATCTAAGTAGAAAACATTTTTAAAGGTAACCGAAACCGCTGATAAATCTATTCCTCCTATAACATATAATTTATTATCCACTAATGCTGTTGAATGAGCATAAGTTCCAAGTGGTTTATAAGAATAAACCGGAAGTATTAATGATAGTGAAATGAAAAATAATATTAAAAAATTTTGATTTTTAAATCTTTTCATTTTAAAAGAAAGAAAAAAAATGGAAAATGTGAAAAAAAAATTTAATGATCACTCATATATATGAAACCATCTTATTAATGAAAATTTTTAATTATTACGCTTGTGTAAATAACTTGTCTTTATGAATTTGGTTTAATGCATCAAAATTTATTCTACTGATTCGAATTATCTAGTTTTCGCGAAAACATGCCCTTATCAGGAAATTGTTTATATTCTTGAAATTAAAACTGTTTTTGTAAAACCAATGCGCTCTCTTGTGTTTAATTACTGTTCGTGTAACATTATTTTTATTCAATATAATATATACAATATAATATATATAATATTATATACAATATAATCTATATAATATAAATGTTTCATATTGCATACAAGTAATACAAGTAATTTATTTATAGGTAACAATGTCATAACTCATTCAAGTAGTAAATTGGAAATTGCTTTAATGACAAGTCAACTCAAGATTATAATATAAGCCTAACTACTGCCATGCCAAATCTTCAAATTCAAAAAAAAAAAAGATTCAATCTAACTCCTGTTTCAACTCATAAAGTAAATGAGAATACAAAGGTAAACAATAAAATTCAGATAAATATAGATTTTATTTTTTTTACTTATTATTTATTTACTTATTATTTTTTTTTTACTTATTTAATTTTTTTAGAAAGGATTTTTGTTTAATAAAAACCTTATTTGTAATATTGCATTACATCGAGTAAATTGCATTTCGCTTTGTTTGCATTGTTTCAATTTATAAACAGGCTTTTCATTACTAAAAAACCAATTAAAATTATTCTTCTTACCAGTTCTGGATTTTATTTACTTTTATTAGTAATCCGTGTTAGTAAAGTAAAAAAAAACTAGTTTTCTTTAACAGTACGCGCCTGAAAAATTTTGATATGGCGCATGTCAAACTAAAACTTTAAATAAGCCTTTTTTGACAAGTTTTTCAAAGTTTTGTAACCTTTTACTTACTTTTTCAATATTAAATATTGAGTTTCTAAATTCACGAACTCATAAAGCTCTATTAAAATACATATAAAAGGATTGTTATTAAAAAAAGAAATAATCTTTTTATGAACTAATTTTTAAATTTTATTTAATATTCTAAAGCCTTAAGTATTTCTTAATATATATTTTAGAATTTTAGAGAGCTAAAATTTTAACAGAAAGATTAAAATGTTTAAAAATCTCGTTAAACGGAAAACCAAATTTAATTTTTCCAGTCGCGCCACCATCATTACTGATTCTAAACATTGATGCAAATCAGATAGTAAAAATACAAAATGCTAAAATAATTAAATTTCGTAAAACATAATAATCCTATTTGCAAATATCATTCTACCATTCTGGGTTTAAATGCTAGGTTTGAACTATGGTTTACGTCAAAACATTACGTCATATATTTTTATGATCTACGTCTTTTATTATTTTATATAGAAATGTTACACTTTTAAAGATCCAATCAAATTCATGATCATGGGTCACGTTATTGAGTACAAAATGACCAATATGTTTTATTTTTGATTATGTTAAAGATGATTCTTGAAAATTAATTATTCTTGATATATATGTAAGTAATAATATTCTTTTTAAATTTTAAATTAATATTGATTATTACAAAACATTCTCCCAAAAATATTAATTATGCCAAAATATCATTTAAATATACCATTTATATACTCTAATATATCTAATAATAATTTAAAAAAAAAAAAACAAAAACTTTAAATAATTTTCCTCCTAACTAATTACCAAGTCAATGTTATATATTATTATTCAGCTTCAAAAACTGCTGCCATACCCATACCAGAACCGATGCACATAGAAATAACACCAAGTTTCTTATTTGTTCTTTTCAATTCATATAAAAGTGTGGAAACTTGACGAGCACCTGTGCATCCAAGAGGATGTCCAATTGCGATGGCACCACCTTTTGGATTAACTTTATTTATATCAATACCCAATTTCTCAACACTATAAACGGCTTGAGAAGCAAAAGCTTCATTGATTTCATAAATATCAATATCATTGATTCCGAGACCAGCTTGTTTGAGAACAACTGGAATAGCAAAAGCGGGACCGATACCCATAACGTTTGGAGGAACACCAACAGCATTGGCACGAATAAATTTACCAAGAATTGGTAATCCAAGTTTTTCGGCTGTCTTTCTTTTCATAAGCAAAACAGCAGCTGCACCATCCGAAACTTGAGAGGAACTACCAGCAGTAGTGGTACCATCTTTCGCAAATGCGGGTTTCAATTTTGCCAAACCTTCAATAGTAGTACTCTTTCGAATACCATCATCTTCAGAAACAACAATGGTTTTTTCTTCTTCTGTTTTAGGATCAACCCATTTGGTCTTCACGGGAATGATTTCTTCCTTAAAGAGACCAGCGGCTTGAGCGGCAGCTGCTTTTTTGTGAGACAAAGCCGAAAAAGCATCTTGCTTTTGACGACCTACTCCAAATTTCTTTGCTACATTTTCGGAAGTAATTCCCATAGGTAATAAACAATCAGCTGCCTCTTGATTCGAGAATACAACTTCTGATGTATGAGTAGGCATGACACCAGCACCATATCCAAAAGTCATACTTTCAACCCCAGCACCTAAATTATAATAAATTATAATAAATTTTTAAATAAAATTTTTAAATAAATTTTTAAATAAATTTTTAAATAAATTTTTAAATAAATTTTTAAATAAATTTTTAAATAAATTTTTAAATAAATTTTTAAATAAATTTTTAATAAATAAAAGATTTTTTAATTTAACGAAATTAACATTAATCTCATTAATTGTCAAAAATATTAATAAATGAAATTTTACCAATTCCTATTTCAATTTGATCAAGCGCAATTTCATGTGCTATTTGTACAACAGCTTGTAAACCAGAAGAACATTGCCTATTAACGGTATTTAAGGCACTAGTATTCGGGATGCCAGCATATAACGCGGCAGCACGAGCAACAGTAGCACCTCCACCAGGTGGAAGTACGTTTCCAACCGCAATGTCTTGAATGGATTTAGGATCAATTTTCGACTTATCAAGAATAGCTTTAAAAACAGCCGCCAACAATTCTTCTGGAAGAGTATCCTTAAAACCACCTTTGTTTGCCTTCGTCAAAGGGGTACGAACTGCAGTTACTATGACAACATCTTCAGGACTTTTCTGACCAATTCGAGCAATGCAAGGATTGCTGTGTCCCGTTAAATGACTAGCGATTTGTTGAACTCTTTGAGTCATTATATAAATATTATTATTATAGAAATTTAAATAATTTGGAAGTGAGATAAAAAAAAAAAGTATCAATAAGGTGAGAGATTTTAATTAAGTCTTATTTAAATCATTTAAATCTCATCTTTTTCATCTTTTGTAATTGCGATTATCTAATACAAATTACCCAATTTAGTACTTGATATTTTTTTTATATAAATATATTATTTTTTTTAAGTTTCTTTTACGCCTAAATATTTTTGCGCATCTAAATCACTAATGCTGCATAATATTACATCAACCGTAAAGCACCTTGCAACCACCACCACCCAATTAACTCGACTAACCCGTATACAATTTTCAAATTTTCAACTTTATAGTAATAACAGTAATGTATTATCAATGAGAACGATATTACCAAAGGTCAATTTTTTCCATACTACGCTCCCTTCTAACAAATTTAAAACCAATCCTCCTCCTCCACCATGCTCTCATACAACAAAAAAGGAAATCGCTTCTGAAAACTCTGTTTCAACAACACAATTAGTTTCTGAAAATCAAAAAACTTCGAACGCAAATAATCGTATCTTCATAGCTTTCACTTGCAAAGTTTGTTCATATCGTTCAACAAAAACAATGTCAAGACAAGCTTATTATCATGGGGTAGTAATAGTTCAATGTTCTCAATGCCAAAATCGTCATTTGATCGCTGATCATATGGGATGGTTTCGTGATAATAAAATTACTATTGAAGATTTAATGTTGGAACAAGGTGAAAAGGTTATAAAATTTGTAGACGCAAGTAGATCAGAAGTTTTAGAATGGAATCCGGATATTCTTGAAGAAGAAAAAAAATCAAAGGATTTGAAAAAAGCAAATAAAAGGAAAAGTAAAAACGAAGAAGAATAACAGAATAATTTTATAATAATATTTATGTACAATACTAAAAAAATTTTAACTAATAAACATAAAAATCATCATACAAAGGTAGAAAAAAACAAACTACACGAGAGTCTCGTTTCAAATATTGTTTTCCTACTTCTAAGAAATCAGTCATTATCATTTTTTTATCTATAATATTTTTTATACCATGAAAATTACGTAAATGCATACGAACATTCTTATATTCAAATAAATCTGTACATATATTTTTATCAACAATTTCATCACCTTTAACGCATAATTTGCACAAGAAAACGCATCTGCTTGATAATCCAATCTTTTGGGCACCACTGGTAGTAGTAATTGGAGGTGGGTGATTTCGTTTATTTGCAATCTCTTGAGCTTCTCGTGCAAGTTGAGGAATGAATTTCGTATCTAAAAAATTATTATCCCAAGGTAAACAATTATCCCAAGAGTTTAATGGTGGTTTTTTAAATGATGGACAATGGCAGAGATATTGAACAATCGGATCATTCATAGAATATTTTGAAGGAATCAAAGAATAAACCTAAAAAAATATGAAATGAAAAAAATTATTAATTGGTCATTAAAAAAGAAAAAATTATTAAAAAAATAAATAAATTAATAAATAAATAGATCAATAAATAAAGTATAAGCGAGTAAATGAATTCATCAAAATTCTTACTTTTAAAAATAAATCATATTGTCTAGCTCTTAAAGCGGCATATTCACGTTTTTCGTTATATTCATGATGTATTATTTCTTGAAATTGATTCCAATGATGTTCGTTAAATAATTTCATTGCTGAAGATGCATTGGGACATGACATAGTATATTTTTTATAAGTTGGACATCGACGAAGTTCCACTTCCACTTGTAAATGCGTTCTATTGGCATCATTTGGGACGATCATTGACAATTGATGAATTACTGTTCTCAATTTAGTTTTCCTATGCCATTTTTTCCATGGTTCATTACGAGTAACATTATTACAATATGACGCGATCAAATTTTTTTGTCTCAATTTGAGAAGATTTTCTGTTTGCCAATTAAAAATATCTTTGGTATCCAGACTTGCAAATTCTCGAAGTGCATCTTCGACATCTTTTTTCCAATAAATGCATGGACGATTATTTTGTACCAAAAATGGAAGTCCTGAGAGTGCAAAATCGAGAACACTTTGATCCTCTTGGATTTGATTTGTACTAATTAAATTTTAATTAATTAAAGATTGGATTGATTAAAATTTAAAATTACATAAAAAAAAATTTTATAAAAGATACTTTACGTTACGACCCGTTCCGTTAAACATTTCCGACAACAACGAACTCTAAATATCCAATAAATTTTTGCTGGAGCTTCAGTAGGCAATGCTCCACGTGGATCAACCTTTCCAGCTTCACAAAACTGACAACCTAATTCAATCAAATGTAAAAATGTGTAACATTGTTCGGAAATTCCGGGTGGAGGGGTTCGTAATGATGATAAAAAATTTGTTCTTGATGTTCTCCAAATTTGTTCAGTTCCAAAATTGGATGGTGCAATTAACCATTGACGAAATTTCTTACAAACTAATGAAAGTGTTACAAGATCAATGGGTGGTAGGTATTTACAAATATCTATATAAACTTCAACGGGAATATTTAATATTATGCTCTTTGGTTTTGAACTTTTATTATGTTGACAATGTGTGATACTCATTTTTTCATACTTGAATAATTTGAAAAAAAAGTATATTTAAAGTATCGATGGGTGAGAGCGATAATACTTTTTGTACATGCATGTACGTTTTTCCATTTTCTAATATAACTATTTTTGTACAACCAATAATATTTTTTTAGTCAATGTGCATATTCAAAGCCATTTTTTTAATATTTTATTCTAACCATTTTTTGAAACAAAACTCATCTTTTTTATGTGGATTTTTTTTTTATAAACAAAGATAAAAAATGTGTTAAATTAAATTTGTTAATAAATTTTTACTTTCTTTTCAATAAAGAATAAATATAAAAATAAACCTTGAGTGCTTTATATTTATTGTTGATTATTATTTTCGTATATATATATATATATATATATATATATATTGATTTATTCATTAAAGGTTCTGAAAATTGGTTTTCTTCAGGTTTTGTTCCATGGCAAGGTTTTTTCTCTGTAATTCATTCTGATTATTTGAATTTTGGAGTGTAGATGAAAAATTTGAGATTAAAAAAAAAAATAAAAAAAATAAATTAAAGCTCATGATTATTTTACATTCTAGCATACATATTTGACTATGTAGTCTTGAGCTTTATTTTAGGGTTAATTTCAAATCTATACTAATGTAGTCTTCCCAATTCTATAACCTGAATTTGTGTATGATTATATAAAATAAAATAAGTTTACATAATATATTGGTTTCGTCACGTTACTTAAAAAAATAAAAAAAATAAAAGTAACCATTTTTGTCACAAGTATTTGATATACCAAATATTTTAGAGATATGGACAAGGCAATAAGAAAACGCCATATTCTTTCATTATACAGAAGCATTCTCAGGGAATCATCCCGATTCTTTGATGATTATGCGAAGTATGCATTCTAAAATGCTTAATACTTAATATTTTTCACAATTACATATTTGCGATTATAATTTAAATAAAGGCAATTCTTAAAGAAAAGAGCAAGAAAGAGATTCAAAGAATACAAAGAGGAAACTAATGAAACTAGAATTAAATATAAATTAATTGAAGCAAAGCAGGTTTGAAATTTTTAATGAGTTCTTACGATTATTGCGATTTGTTACGATTTTATTACGATATTTCATTTTCATTAAGAATCCAATGCCAATATCGTATCGTTGTTTTAGTCCTTAAATCGACTCAAGAGAGCCAATATATTTGATCCAAAATCAGTAAAACGTGTTTTGGAATTTGCATATGGAAGAAGGGGACAAATGAGACATAAATTGCTCAAGGTCAATTATAAATACTATAAATGAAATTACCAAATAGAATCATAAAAATCATTTCCACCCTTTTTCAAAAGTTTTAATAATAATTTTATTGTAATAGCCAATCATTGATGAACCAAGTCCAGCTCCCAAACCTATAGTTAAAGGGTATCCACGAACTGCACCTCCTCGAATGTCACCATCTTTAAAAACTTTAATAACCACACAAGGGAAATCATTATATCCTGTATTACCTGTTCCTCCTCATAAACCATTATATCCTTCTCGAAAAGCAAATTTATTATGGTGGCATTATTCAAAAAATATGAGAACAGTAATGCCACCAGTTGATGATAAATTATTTGACGAAATTGAAAAAAAGGCGGGAAAAGGTATATTGACCCCAGAAGGAATTGGATGTCGTATGCCCATCCCTTCAACAATTAAAAGTGATAATAATAAAAAAGTGAATAATCATAAAGTGCAAAAAGTGAATCATCCTTTAAATACTCGAATCCTTAAATTTAATACAAAGGAACCTCCCTACAATACTGCTAAACCACACAACCCTAGACCTCGTTTTATACGTAGAATGTTTCAAAGACTTTTAGTTCATATTCCAATATTAAAAGAATCATCTTCCACATCATCTTCTGAAGATGATAAGAAAAGTTCATCTACAGAACAATATCCTGAGAAACATTACATTATTAAAAAATCACCTTGGGCAGCAGGACGTCCGATTCCATTAGTAAATCAAAATGATTGGAAAGGATTAAATGTTGAAGAAGTAAAGAATCTTCGAACTGGTAAAAAAGGTAAAAAATCCAAGAAAGGCTAGTAATGGAAAACCTTATCTGTCTGCATAGAATAATCAAAAGAAGTTAGATCTACAAATACAACCAATGTACAAGTATGTAATATGCATTTGCTCGACTCCTAATAAAAATCTGATAATGAGATAGAGCGGTTGTTCATTCATATTTCTTTACGTAATGGTTCAAAGTTTTAATTTAAGCGGAATTTTTGGGGTCCTTAAAGTTTTAAAAAATCCACAATTAATTGTACCCCACATGGTTGTAAATGGTAAAATTGTCTTAAGAATTCTTAATAATCAAAATCCACAATAAAATTCTTCTAATCATTTCATTATAACTAACTATTATAATTATTATAACTGATAATTCATCAAAAAGATATTCGTAATATAAATTTTGAAATATTAAAAAATAAAGGTATCCAAGTATTAGCTTTTGATAAAGATAATACTCTTGCTGCACCTTATTCAGATAAATTACATGAGGATTTTGAGGTAATTTTGATGATTGTATTCAAATTGAATTCAATTGGCCTTGATTGGTAAATTTTTGTATATATATATATTTTTATGTGATAAAAAAGAATGCGTGGAAAGAATGTAAAAGACAATTTGGTAATGAGAATATAATAATTATATCAAATTCTATTGGAACAGATGATGATCCTGAATATCGAGGTGTAAGTATAAATTTTGAAAAATAAATATAAATATTTCATATATAAATATTTATAAATATTTTATAAATATTTTATAAATATTTTATAGGCACAAAAAGTAGAAAATTCTTTAGGTAAGTGAAAATAAGATTTTTAAAAAAAAATGAATTTCTAATTGATTTATTTTTAATTGATGTAATTAATCGAATTGATTGATCCAGGTGTTTCTGTATTAAGACATAAATATAAGGTATATAAAATTGAAAAAATCATAGAATTCATTCATAATTAATTATTAAAATAATTTATGTTTTAGAAACCTAATGGAGGAACTGAACTTATCTCTCATTTTGCCTCACTTCCTCCAGCCCAAATCGCTGTTATTGGTGATCGTTTACTAACCGATGTTTTGTTTGGAAATATGAATGGAATGTTTACAATATTCATAAAACAAATAATTACAGAAAAAGGTGACAATAAAGTGGCTGCTATGGTAAAAATTCTTTTATTTATTATTGTTGTTATTATGTTATGTTATTGTTTTTTTTTATTCATCACATTCCCTTTTTTTTGTAGATCAGAAGATTTGAATATCGGATATTAGATTATTTGAAAGATCGAGGAGTTAAACCTCCACCACATCCTTTTACATTAAATAGCATTAAATAGCATTAATTACTAAACTATCAACCTCACTTTTTTTATGTTATATTGCTTGTTAAATTAATAGCATGGCTGTTATTATGATAATAATATATACATGTCATATATGTCACATCAAAAAAATCGGATTTTCCTATATGCGACATGTTTTTACTATTTCAAATTTTATGAAACAGGGCGCGACTTTCTATTATACCATTTATACCATATTTGAAAGAAAGCTCTTATTTTATGTTTCGTTGTCGTTTTGAATCACATTTCCATTGATATTCGTCAAGTTATTATCACCAATTTTATATTACGGGAAGTGATTTTCTACTATGATGTTTCTAGTTCCATTCGAAAGCCTGAAATGAGAACTTTACAATGATAGTTAAATCATCATTTTATCACCCATATTCATCAAGTTATTGCTTTGCAAGTCCAGCCTATATATAAACATGCAAGAATAGGATGGTCATTTTTTAACAAACAAGGTGCATTCAATAATCAAAGGTTGTGTAATATTATGTATCAAACTTTATTTAATGATAATAAATGAAGTAAATTATATTTCAATTAAATAATCGGAGGATTTACTAAACAAACACGTTTCAAACATCGAGATCTTAAATAGAACCAATCAAATTCGTGTTACCTAGAGGGATAGTTCATTTACTTAAAATTTAATTCTTCTATAGTAAGATTTAACTTATTTGACTTGACTTTAAAAAAAATGGCCTCTTCAATGCCAATTCAACGTAAAAAAACTTCTACCTCACCAACGATAATTTCGAACTCTTCAAATAAAGATCGTAAAGAAACTAAGAAGTCAACTTCTTTAATTAGCGTTCTATTCCAAGGAACAATAGTTTTAATTGTAGTATTCTTCCTAAGTTCATATCTTCTCACTGATACTTGGACTTGGGGTTATAAAAATAAATATACTAATTGGAGAAATTGGATTCCCGTATGTATTCTCGTTATTTTAATTTATTATTATTTGTTTTTCAGAATTATTTTATTTTTCTTTGGTTTAATAAAAAAAAATATAGCGTAAAGAGATGATATTTTCTGAAGAGGAACTTGCTAGATATGATGGATCTGATGAAAATTTGCCCATCTATCTTGCCATAAAGTAAATCTATATATTTAAATACTATCTACATTTGTAATCTATCTTTTTTAATCGTTATTCATTCATTTTTTATTCATCTTTTTTTTTTTTGATTTGATATTAGTGGTGAGGTTTTTGATGTTACTAAAGGAAAGCATTATTATGGAAAGGTAATAAAATCGAATAATGGCACACATGACTTATTATAACTTATTATTATTTTTTAAAAATTATTTTAAAATAATAAATAAATGCTTTATTACAAAATTACAAAAAAAAAAGGGTGGTGGATACAGTTTCTTTTCTGGAAAAGATGCCTCACGTTCTTACGTGACAGGATGTTTCGAAACTCATCTAACTCATGACTTGCGTGGATTAACGCGTGAACAACTTAAGGTATTTTATTTATAATTATTAAGAATTACAATTATTGAATTAGAACTTATAATTTTAATCATAATTTAAATTTATAATAGGAACTTGAAAATTGGGCTAGTTTTTACCGCGATCATCATACATATTATAAAGTTGGACGAGTTATTCATAAACCTATTGATCCAAACTCACCAATTCCCCCTCCTTGTAATGATGCAACTGGTAAAAAATCGTAACATTATTATTCAAGAGTCACGTTATTAAAAAAAATAAAAAATTAAATACAATTAAATCATTTAATAATTATGAAATTGTTATTATTCTATATATGCTATTAATATGTTATTATTCGTATTACGTTACATCATTGAGAATGTTTTCGTTCAAATTCTTGCATATATTGAATCAATGTTTCAACAGCCTCTAAAGGAACTGCATTATAAATACTAGCTCTGATTCCACCAACACTTCGATGTCCCTTTAGTTGTAACATTCCCAACTCATTTGCTCCTTTTAAAAATTCATTTTCCAATTCTTCTGGTTGAATTCTAAATGGTACATTCATCCTTGATCGTACGTTTTCTTCAACGGGTGATTTATATATTTTTGATTTATTAATACAATCATATAATTTGGCAGCTTTAATGGAATTGATCTTTTCAATTTCCTTAATTCCACCATTTTCTAATAACCATTCAAACACCAAACTTGCTACATAAATAGAAAACATTGGTGGTGTATTATAAAGTGAATTATTTTCTGCCATAACTTTATAATCTAACATTGATGGAATTGCTGGTAATTTAGAATCCGAAATTTCTAATCGGTTCAATAAATCTTCTCGAACTATTACGATTGTTACACCTGCTGGTCCAATATTTTTCTGTGCTCCTGCATAAATCAAACTAAATTTTGAAATATCCACTTTACGTGAAAGAATATTTGAAGACATGTCACAAACTAATGGTACGGAAGGGTCAATTTCTGGAACATAATTAAATTCCACTCCATTAACGGTTTCGTTATCACAATAATATACATAAGCTGCATTTGAACCACTAAGTTTCCATTCTTCTCGAGGTGGAATTGAACCATATGATCCTCTTAACTTTTTTACATCAAGTACTATATTAACGTTATTATATAATTTTTTTGCTTCTGCTGCTGCTTTTGCTGACCAAGAACCAGTGACTATATAATCCAAAGGTGGATTAAATTCTCCTTCCATAGAATTGTTATCGAATTGTTTTCTTTTTTTAGCTGCCAACAAATTATAAACAACAGCAGAAAATTGAGTGTGCCCACCACCTTGCATAAATAGTATCGTATAATTATTGGGAATGTCAAGTAAAGTTCGTAAATCTTTTTGTGTCTTGTTAATAAGATTTTCGAAATCTTTGGAACGGTGTGAAAGTTCCATAATTGACATGCCAGTATTATTGTAATTTAGGAGTTCATCTTGTGCTTTTTTAAGCACAGGTTCTGGAATTTTTGCGGGACCAGGGCCAAAATTCAAAACTTTTTGTGTAGTCATATTTTTTTTAATAATATCAAATTCAAATACGTAAAAGCGAAGTACGAAATTTTTTTATCAAATTTAGTTTTTATGTCGTACAAAATAAACTATAAATAGGACGTGCGTGAAAATAGCATGACAGAAGTTCCCTTTTGATGATCTTGTTACACAAATTTTTCATATGAAATACATATACAAAAAAATATATCATATGGGTGCACAGTGAAGCACCTGTTTATTTGTAAAAACTTTATCTTCCCACTGTTCAAGAGTTGTTTTAACGAAATCCGATGCTGATCTAGTGCTGATCGGGACAGTTTTTGAGTTATTATAAAAAAAAGTTTAGAGATTAGCAATTGAAATGGAAGTATATACGTTCAAACTTTTTATTTTTTTTATTAAAAATTTCAGATATTTAATAATATTTTTAACATTTATAAAGAAAAAATTTATTTTTAATAAATTTATTATATTATACTATTATGTTATCCCTTAAACTGTAGCCTTCTGTATTTTAGTATATTAAACAAATAAATATACTTGTATCTACAAATTAAGGAATATTTATTTATTACATTACCAATTTTCTATTTGATGAATTTTTATTTCTAATCTATTTGAAATTTCTTGTATTTCTACTTCTTCAGATTGTTCTTTCCCTCTTCTATATTATTTCCATCATCATCAAAACTCTCTTATGTAAGTATATCTATCTCTTTTTCAATTTGTTTTGACATTTNGCACCTGTTTATTTGTAAAAACTTTATCTTCCCACTGTTCAAGAGTTGTTTTAACGAAATCCGATGCTGATCTAGTGCTGATCGGGACAGTTTTTGAGTTATTATAAAAAAAAGTTTAGAGATTAGCAATTGAAATGGAAGTATATACGTTCAAACTTTTTATTTTTTTTATTAAAAATTTCAGATATTTAATAATATTTTTAACATTTATAAAGAAAAAATTTATTTTTAATAAATTTATTATATTATACTATTATGTTATCCCTTAAACTGTAGCCTTCTGTATTTTAGTATATTAAACAAATAAATATACTTGTATCTACAAATTAAGGAATATTTATTTATTACATTACCAATTTTCTATTTGATGAATTTTTATTTCTAATCTATTTGAAATTTCTTGTATTTCTACTTCTTCAGATTGTTCTTTCCCTCTTCTATATTATTTCCATCATCATCAAAACTCTCTTATGTAAGTATATCTATCTCTTTTTCAATTTGTTTTGACATTTCAAAAAGTTCTCACTTGTAAAATTCTTTACAACAAATATATTTTTTATCATAATAATTTGTGTGATAGCTATAACCACAAATAAATATTACATTATCTTTATTAATAATGGAAGTTTGCACCAATGTAATTATTATTCAATATGTAAATACAGATACAATTCAAATATATTTTTCTTTTGATATTATACGAAAATGATTAATTGATTTTATACAATTATTAATAGAGCAGAGACCAGTGTTTTTGAAATGCATTGTAAAATTTTACATGTTTAAAATAAAATAAACTCATTTTTTGATCCGAACAAAATGTTTATATATTTTTGACCAATCACAATTTATACTATGTCACGTTGATCATAAAGATCAACAACCAATTAAAGAGAAATTCTGTCATGCTCGTGAAAATATTATTAAAGTTGATTAAACGATTAAACGATTAAAGTGTAGATTATTCAACCATGAAAGTTATCGGCTTAACTGGAGGAATTGCTTCTGGTAATGAATATTTTTTTCTTATTATATCTAAAATTTATTATTAACCTTGATTTCATTCTGTTAAAAAAAAGGGAAATCTACTGTTTCTCGAATGATAATTCGTCGAAATATTCCATTAATTGATACTGATCTGTTAGCACGTCAAATAGTTGAACCAGGGAAACCTGCATATAAACGGGTTGTCAAACACTTTACTCGTGAAATATTAAATGAGGATGGTACAATAGATAGAGTGAAATTAGGTGATATGATTTTTTCAAACGAAAATAAAAGAAAAATTTTAAATAAATGCACACATCCATTTATTAGAACGGAAGTTTTTAAGTTAGTAATTTGGAATTGGATAAAGGGTGAAAAAATGGTAGTAATAGACGTTCCATTATTGATTGAAACTCGTCTTCATAAATTTATGAATTTGGTCTTGGTAGTTTATTGGTGAGAATTTTTTTTATTTTTCTAATTAATTAAATTCTTTCTTTTTCTAATGTGAACAAAAATAATAATAATAAATTATTTTATTAACTCGAAATCCCTTAGTTCTGACCAAATTCAAATAAATCGTTTAATTAATCGTGAAAATTTTTCAGAATCAATTGCTAGACAGCGAATTAATTCACAACTTCCACTTAAAGAAAAAGTCAAATATGCAGATTATGTAATTGATAATTCCGGAGACATAAAAACAACCGAGGAACAAGTTGAAAAGATTCTTAATATTACAAAACCATCTTCATTGAATTGGTTATTAAGTTGGTGGGGACCACCCATTCTTGCTATTTCTCTCGCTATTAAAGGGCTACTATTTATAGTTGATTTTTTTTAAAACTTAAAACGTTGATTACAGACAAGAACATAAAAAGTTTCGTTTTATTGTACAGAAAACAGAATGCAAAATTTTTTATTTTTATATATATTTGTAAAAAAATTAATAATAATAATATAAAAAAAAGAATTCGTATAAAATATACATAAATGTAAAAATATGTTATTCATACTTAATCATTATAATAAAATATCTATGTATAATAAATAAAAAAAAAATAATACATAAGAAAAAAAAAATGAAAGAAAAATTAAAGCTGAATAAATTTGAATGAATTGAATGTGAATTTGTAATGGTTTTGTTGTTGTTGATTTCACTAAAATTACAATTACAATTACATATTGTTATGAATCAATCATAAAACAAAATATTTGAACTATATAAATTATATTAAAACTTTGTACAAAAAAAAAAAATAATTAAGTAAAAGACTAAAATTAATAGTAATAAAAATTAATAGTAATAAAAATTAAATTAATTAATAATTTCATATTTTTGAAAGTCTTGTTTAGAAGCACATAAACTTGCTCTTCTTTGCCATAAGTTCCTCCATACGATTTTCAAGCTGTCTTCTGGCCTTTTCTGCACTCTCTTTAGCTCTTCGTTCTTCCTCTAATACAGTTTCTATAACTTTCTTCTCTTCTTGTACTGAGGATTTGGCGTTTTCAAATTGTGTCGTGGTTTCATCTAATTGGGATCTAAGACGTTTGATTTGATCTAACAATTCCATTTTATCGCGTTGTAAAATTTGCAATTGTTGTTTTGCCACACGTAGATTTATCTCGTTTTCGGAAAGTGAATTTTCCAAACTTTCAACGATTTGTCGATTTTCAAGGCTTTCATCTTCCATTTTAGTAATTTTTCGATGTAATTTGTGAATTTCTACTGTAAGTTCTACTGCTGAAGAATTAGCAAGATCCGCCAAACCTAATCTTGATTCAGGTCTTGATGCTGAACTGTAATTTCGTAGAGGAGGTGAAACACATCCAGGTGTTGATGACCGCGAACCATAATTTATTCCGGTTCCTGGTAATGCTGGTAAAGGTAAACTTGGTGGTGGTGTAGGTGGAGGACTTAATGGCATATTTGCTACAGCTGTAACACATGGTCGTTTCTTCTTGGTTAT
The DNA here is from genome assembly GCA_003547095.1 of Diversispora epigaea. Taxonomy (NCBI): domain Eukaryota; kingdom Fungi; phylum Glomeromycota; class Glomeromycetes; order Diversisporales; family Diversisporaceae; genus Diversispora; species Diversispora epigaea. The sequence goes on from PQFF01000210.1 coordinate 650,181, forward strand.
TTCAGATGAATTTGACATTATTGAAGCACGGAATCCACCAACTGCATCAAGATCTGTGGCAAACATTCCACCACCAGAAATGTTCAATTCATGTATAGTTTCAGAATCATTACGAAGTTCAAGTTCTATAACTCTTTCTTGAAGGGACTTAATAAGATTATTTTGTTGGGTTATCATACTTTCTTGTTGTAAAAGTTTAGAATGTATTGAATGATCCAAACTTTGGGTTCGTTGTGGTACATTTTCTAATTTCGTAACTGTTTGAACCGAGTCTTTAGGTTTTATTCCGGCTTGTTTCATTTCTTTTTCAAGTTGTTCATTGACTTTTAATAATCTTACAATTTCCTTTTGCATCTCTAAATTATCCTTTGCAGATGTTTGATTTAAGTTAGAAACTTCATTCTCCAAGTCAATAATTTTTCCATTGAGTTCATAAAGTTGTGCCGCTACTTTATTTCCATCATTACCAGCTAATTGTAATTGTGACAGTAAAGATTCGATTTTTTGGTCAAGTTTCTTACGCTCTTCGCGGAACGAAGCATTTGCTTGTTCCAATCCTTCTTTTTCAGATTCAAGGTCTGCAATTCTTTCTTTGAATTGTAAAACAGAATTTCCAGTAACATCATCCTTGCTGACTAATTTAAGTTTTTTGAGATCAAGTTCCAAACCCACTATCCTTTGAGTCAAAACTTTCATTCGAGATTGCGCTTGAAGAATCTTGAGGTTAAGGTTTTCATTCGTTTTACGTAAGATATCGTTCGCGGCAGTCAAATTTGAAAGGGCAGGACTATTAGCAGAATCATCATTAGACTTAAATTCGATAAGTGCATTCTCTAATTCATAAATTTTTTTATCTTGCTCTTGTGATAATATATCATTGTTATTATATTTGGCCGTGGATTCGTCAAATTCTTTAGCTATTGACTCTATCTCCTTTTGAAGTTTATTAACTTGTTGTTGAAGATTCTTGTTTTGATTTTCTTTATCTTCTTTCTCGGATTCAAGTCGTTTGGTTATTTTTTCTAATTCATCAACACGTTCTTTTTGATTCTTAGCTTCCTTATTTGCTTTCTTTAATTGTTTCGAAAGTTCTTCAACTATCGAAACATCAACTTTTTGAAAACCTACGATCAAAGAATCTTTATACGCATCTTCAAGTTCGAGTTGTAAATTCTTACATTGTTCTCTGAGACTTTCAACTTCTGTTGCAGCAGACTTGACTTTAGCTATTTCTTCTTCTCGACATTTATCAGCTTCTTGAAGTTGTAATTCTAAATTCCGAATGATTTCTGCTTGTTCTGCTTCAGCTGCTCTAGCCTTTTCAAGTTCAACCTTTATATTAGCAAGTACCCCCTTTAATTCGTCGATATTATCTGAGGTTAACAATTTGACTTCAACTTCCATTACAAATTTTGTTGGTTCGGCTTCTTCATATTCTGTAGGAGAAAGATCATGTAATCTTGATTGAATTCCGTAAAGTTGCATTTCGAGTTGTTTCGCACGACCAGATTCAATTGCTTCAGAAATCTTTGCATTGTCAAGTTGAATTTTGGCTTTTTCTGCATTTGCTGTTAACTCTTTAAGTAATGTATCTTTTGACATGAGTATTTCTTCTTTTTCAAGTATAGCAGCATTTGTTTCTTTCAATTTAACTTCAAGTCCAATTACTACTTTTGATCTGGATTCTTCCAATGCCTTTGCTTCCTCCAATTGAAATCCAACGGTCGCAAGCTTGTTCCCAAGAACGGCAATGGTTTCCATGTCCATTTGAGAAGAATCCTTTGCTTCCGCAAGTTGATCCCTTAAATTATTGATAATTGACTCAAGTGCTTCGACAGCTTCCTTATGCTCAATTTCTTTTACTTCGATAGTATTGATCAATTCTTTTTCATGTTCTAATTGTTCATCTCGTTCCTTCTCCAAAATTATCATTTGATTGCCAAGTTTTGCAATAAGTTCATTCTGAATTTCCATTTGATCTTTTGCATCCAATAATTCTCTTCGAGTTTTGTATAGATTTTTGTCACCGGCATCATTTATTGCGTTTAATTCTTGAACTTGAATTTCCAAAGTTTTAATTTTATGTTCTTCCTCTCCACGTTGTTTCACAGTTTCTTTCATTAATTTTGATAAGTCTTTGATTTTCTTTGCGGATTCATTATTACTTTCCTTTGACTTATTTAGTTCTTCTCTAACGGATTTCAATTCATCTTCAAGAGTAATAACTATTTCTTTTTGTAAACCAAAATCTTTTTTCAAAATTTCTGTTTCTTTAAGAATTAATTCTTTTTCTTGAATGGTTTTTTCAAGTTGCAATTTTGATTGACCAATGGTTTTCTTTTGTTCTAATTCCAAATTTTTCAATATCGTGAGTTCACCTTTGATTGATTCAGCGTTTTCCGTTTCTTTCTTAGCATTCGAGAGTTTGGCTTCTAAATCTTCAACAGTTTTGACAAGATCAAGTTTATTATTTCTAAGAGCCGATAATTCTTCATTAAGAGAGCTTATAGTTAAATTATCTCTTTGCTTAATTTCCAACAATTCACTTTCGAGTTTTTCGATTTTTTTGCAATGTTCAGATTCTTGTTCCCGTAATCTCTCAACTTCAAGATTTGACATCTCTGACATATTCGCATCTTTTTCTAAATTATGGCTAATTTGTAATTCTGCAAGTTGAATTTGTTCGCGCTGTTCTACTACCTTCAATTTGAATTCATTGATCTCATTTTTTGTGGCTTCATATTCATTTTGTGAATTTTCAAGTTGAGATTCAAGTTCTGAAATTTTCTTTTGATGTAAAGATTCTGATTCTTTGGCTAAAGTTAATTTATCTTGCAAATTAGTTAACTCATTTCCGAGTTCGTTTTGACGTTTCAAATTATTTTCCAATTCATTAATTCTTTCAGCTTGTTCCTTCTCAAGATTTTGTAGTTGTTGTATTTCTTGTTTCAGTTTAATCTCTTCTTCATCCAATGTTCTCAACCTTTCGAGTGCAAAAATTTCTTTATCTTTGACATCTTTAAGTTCTTGTTTAGTTATATCTAATTCTGATTGAAGTACTTCGTTTTCTTTTTTGATATTTTCCAAACTTTCCAATTCGGTTTGAAATTCTTTAATCTGCTTTTCCATCTCTTCGTCACGATTCTTTAATTTTGAAAGTTGAATACTCAATAAATTCGCTTCCTCTTCTTTTTCTTTAATTTTTTGTTCAATGGCACCCTTTTCTACCAGATCTCTTTTCAACGTCTCAATAAGCTCATATTTATCTTTTATATCTGATTTTAATGGTTCTATTTCTGCTTTCAATTCATTAATCAATTCAGTTTCATTTCGTAAATTTTTAATGATCTCAGATTTATTTGATAATTCTTCTTGAAGTGTAGATATATTTGATTCAAGAGTTTCAATTGTTTTCTGTATCATTGGCGTTGAATTTTTTTGCATGGTTTTTGCTTCCAACAGTTTAAGTTCGAGATCTTTCATTTCTTCTTCCAACAATTTTGATCTGTTTGCTAAATCATCTTGTGAACTATCTTCAGGGATTGAATTTAATTCGTCAACTAAAAGTTTATAAGCTTCTCGAGCTTTTTGCAATTCATCTTCTAATCTTTTAATTGTATCTACGGAAGGATATAAAAATGCAATGATTACACAACTTTTTGCTTCAATTTCTGCAGTTAGTTTTTCAATTTTTAATTGAAGTTCTTTTATTTCCTCATTATCAGATGATTCATGTTCCTCAAGTTGGTTTTCTAATTCTTGTATTTTTATTTTCAATTCTTCTTCAGTTTTTCCTTCAGTGTCTTTCATTTCCTCCGAAGAAATGTTTATACATTTTAACTGCTCTCTCAGTTCTCTTAAATTTTCTTCTATCCTTTTAACTTCAACATCAGAATTTCTACTCAATTGTTTTTCCTGAATTACTAAAGTTTTTCTAAGTTCTTCTCTTAAATGTTCAATTTCTCTTAGACTCACAAGTAATTCATCTTCTTCGAGTTCATCTTCTGTCATATAGGCATCAATGTCATCATTAGTATTTAATGGTTTCTTGTTTACTTGTGCAAGAGAGTCGCTTCTTTTAATCTCATCTCTTAATTCTTCAACAATTTCCAATGTTTCACGATGATTACATTCTAATCTCGCAAATTCTTTTTTGATCTCTTCTAATCCTTTCGATTTATCTTCATGCAATGATTCTAATTGGCTTAATTCTTTTTGTAACTTTTGAACAATTGCCATGTGTGTCATATCCCGTTTTTCTTTATCACGAATTTCGGGTGTTAAAGATTTTGCACGACGATGAGAAATTTTTTTATTTGATGAATTTAAAGTAATCACATTTTGATCAGGGGTTTCACCACTTTTATTAGATTTAAGTTTCGCAGGCAATGACATTCTACTCGCCGGAATTGGGTTGTGGATTAAACTGTGCCTTTGTTTGAATTGAGAATTTTCTGGTGATAAGGGGGTCACAGGTGTGGAGGATGTAGAGGATCTATAATCATCAAATAATTCAGAATTACAAAGTTGAGCTTCTGTAAGTTGAGTTTGTAATTCATGAATTTCCTGTAAACATTCTTCATATTTAGTTTTTATTTCTGATAATTCATCCACTGTTTGCGTATGCGTTTTTTGTAAATCTAAAAGTTTTGATTCGAGAATGGCTATTGGCGGATATTCTTTTTTAACTGTTAAAAAATCTGAAGAAACCGAACTTGCAGTCGACTCATTATCGTCCAATGAAGAAGATGAAGTCGAACTAGAAGATGAGGATGATAATGATCTTTTTAACAATTTATCACTTGTATCTTCTGCATTAATACTTAATGATTCCAATTCATTAACCAACTCATCAACTTTCTTTTCCAAATTCTTAATTCTACCATCCCTGGTTTCAATTTCGCTACTTAGGATGCGTCGTTCCTCTTCAACTGATGATTTCATTTTGGCCTCTAACTCTGCGAACTCCATCTCACGTTGTGTCAACCTTTCCTCTAACTTCTGTACTATTTTTCCGAATTTTTCCACCTTTTGATCACTTAATTTCAATCGGCTCTCTAAATTGTCAATGTATCCTTTGCTATTCTCTTCATTGGCTTTCATCTGTGTGATTTTGGCTTTCAGTTCCTTAATCATTTCTTGATCCCGTTTTTGTTCTTCCGTGTATTCCTCCAATTTCTCTTCGAGCTTTTTAATATAAGCTTCCGAAACAACATCTTTGTCATTATATTCAGAAATCTTAAGACGAAGATCACCAATCAATTTCACATTTTGTTCGTTAATCTTTTCAGCGTATTCAAGTTTAGCTTCTTGTTCTTGCATCAAAGTTTCTGTGTGATAAATTGCCGCACGGTTTAAGGCGATTTGGGATTCGAGATTTGATACGGATTTCTCGTATTCCTCTATCACCGGTTCAACGGCTTTTTGAAATTCTTCTGATAAAAAGAAAGAGTTTGTATTTTTCGTATTTTTCGTAATTTTATCACTTTCATGTTCCTCTTCCTCGCTGATGGATTCTAATTGAGGAGGTGGTTGCATAGACGAAGTTGATGAGGATTGACTGTGAGAAGAATCTGGTGATTGGGTTATACTATCATTATTTTCTTGATGAAAGGCAAGTTCCGCTTTTGTTTTCGCGTATTTTTGTGAGAGTTCAGAATATGATCTTTGTAATTCCGCCAATTGATCTTCCAAAATTTCAATATCTTTATCATTTTGACTTTTTGCAGCCAAAGCAATTGGCGAATTAGTGGCATATGAAGTATCTCCATTAGCATTTGTGACTATACTGAGTGAGGATCTCTTTGGACTATAACCAGGTCCTCCATACATGTAGGTTGGTGTACTTCTCCCGCTTCCACTAGAATTTCCGGAACTTGAGCTGTTGTTTGTTTCTCCATCTCCAGTTGCATTAATTGCATTAATTGCATTGATTGCATTAGTTGCAATATTGTTGTTGTTTTTTAATGTTTTAATTTCAGCTCTTAATTTTAAGACCAACCCATGCAAATGCTCCAAATCGTTCCATCCGACTTCTTCACTATTTACAGTTGCTGCGTTTTTTATATTTCTTGCACGATTGGCGTATTTTAGAGTGTTAATGGTTTCATTAAGATTTGACTCTGAGGGTGATATACATGCTATCATAAGAGTTTGTGCATTTCCGCCTAATGAGTCCTGAAGAAGACGAGTTAGTTTGGAATCTCGATAAGGAATATGTGTGGTATGTTTTACTTTTGTAGGGTCTCCGAGTGCCGAAATCACATTCCCGAGAGCGAGAAGGCCAGCGTTAATTGAAATGCCTTCTTTTACTCGGTCGCCTATTGCTGACGTACGTTTTAGCTAGCAATAATAAAAATGAGAATGAGTCACAATGAAAATTAAAATTATATTAAATTCTAGTATAGATTAAAAACTTACCCTTTCGCTACCAGCTAAATCCACAAAATGAAATTTACTAGTTACTGAAATAATTTCACCCTCTTCAATTCTCCTACTCATTCTCAAATCGGCCCTTGATGACGTTCTCGTCATTTTCGTAGGCGTTGATGGTCTACTGTTTGACGGGGTGCTTGGTAATGAAAAATTCGAGCCACTAGATCTTTGTTGTGACATCGTGACAGAAAAAATAGCGTGTGAACGTGAAGACTGTGCGTTCATATCTGTGGCACCAACTTGTCGATTTAACGAACCACGAGCAAGGTGACTCATTACTTCGTCGACACCGTTAACTTTAATTTCTTGTAAGCCACTCCAAAGTATATTCCCTTTAGAATCTTCTCTAATTGTAACTTGTGGCCTACAATCTTCATCCATTACTGTTGAATAGTCAGCCAATAAATCAATTAATTCTTCATTATAAATCTCGATGAATGAAACTTTGATGGCAAATTTTCGTGATTTATATTGTTGTGAATTCATGGTGGAAAATAATGAGGACATCGCTCGAGGAATTAAGCCTTTTTGTTCGGGTAGAATTGAAGAATTATGTGCGGTTCCCATGGTATGAGTTTTTCCGGAGGATGTTTGTCCGTAGGCTAAAATAGTCACATTATATCCTGTGTGAAGAACGTATGAAGAAAGTATAAAGGAAGTATGAAGTAAGTATGAAGTAAGTATGAAGAGAGAATAGATAGAAATAATAAAGAAATATTGCGTAAAGTCACTAAGTTAAATCACGTGACTAACTCGTAAAATTATTATTATTTACCTTCCAAAAATTTGTCGATCAGTCTTTCTACCGCTGTTTCATAAACTTCTTTTTGTTCAGCTTCTGCGCCAAATACGTAATCGTAATTAAAGGTTTGCTTCTTTTCTCCTTGCACAATTACTTGATTTGGAAAATGTGGCGATTTGTCAATCATTTGGCGTTGAAATCTTGATTGTTTTTCATTGGAATCTATTGGTCTTATTCGAAGAGCTAAAGTGCGGAGAATTAAAACAAATTAAATTTATAAAACTTTCTTAGGAGTTATCACGATTTTTTTCTTTTTTATTTGATACCTACCGACTTGTACAGAAGTCTTTTCAGGGGCGCTCCCGTTGTTGGCAGCCATTTTTTTTTAATTATAGAAATAATCTATATTGTAGTCGTAATTTAATGATACTACTAAAGATTGTTGTTGATAACTCGTATTTTTGAAAAGTGATGAAGGAACTTTTGTATAATAGTTGTTTTCACGAAATTCATATAACTTTACAAAAAATATAAATTGAAAAGAAATTTATTTTTTTTTGATTTTAATAATGGTTCCGGCCCACTTTGGTAGAATTGTCTTTGTTTTTATAAAAACTATTTTTTTTGTTTATCAGTTAAAAAGATACTTAGTATGGTAAAAAAAATAATATACAAAAATCAGTAAAATCAATTTTTATGAAATGAATGGTATTTTTTTTTTTCTATAAAAATTTATTTTAAGTATTGGTCAAAAGAATGTGGGGGTAAATATAAAGAAAAAACTAGGAAGGTTGTAAATGTGGAGACGAGTGATGATATGAAATTAGGATTAAGTCGTATAAAAATAATGAAAAGAAAGAATATAGAAATTTATTGTAAGAAAGAAAAGGTCAAAAAAAATGCAAAAAAAAAAGGGATAACCGAGATGATAGAAAGAACGTGATCCCAGTAGTTATAGTAATATTTTTTGATGAAAAAAATGTTCGCAAAAAAGGTAAATTATATATTTTTTATATAGACAAAAATTTAAAAATTATTTTCTTTGATGACGAGAAAGATATTTTTTTTTGAGTGATCATTGAACAGAACAGTTTTTAGTTCGTTAAGAGGTTTAATTCTCACAGCATAGAAACGCACGATGAGTCTAAAATTTCAGTTCTCTAAATAAAATGTTGTTAAAATAGTTAAATTATAATAATAATTTCACCAAACATTAATAATAAATTACAACATAATAAACTAAACATAATCATAATAATTGAAGGTGACACTTAAAATTCTGCAATAAAGAGGGAAACTGATAATTGTTTGGTGCATTGAATATATTATTGTGTTTCTCAAGAAATGTGTGATGCATTTTGTTTTCCATTTAAATGTTTGTATTTTTATAACTTATTTGTAAATAATTTCGATTGGTGTCATTTTTTGTTAATAAAAATAACGAATTCAATTAGTAATTACTTATTTTTTACTGTACTTCGTTACTTTAGTTACTGTACTTAGTTACTGCAAGTAAACTAGATTTGGATGTGACGATTACTATTAAGAATAAATTTTTTAAGATCATCAAAGAAAAAAAGATGAATTTATAAAATATTGTACATATAAACAACAGCAATTATCGAAATGTCGAAAAGGTACAATTGAGCTAATAAATTGCAAAGAACCTTAAAAACATTACATTTTATTAAATATTAGTGCCCGAAAATTAACAAATAAATAAATAAATAAAAAACTAAGAAAATTTATTCGAGTTTATTGCTTTGTTGAGCTAAGAAAGAAGCGGTAATTTAAACCCTTCACCAATGAATATTTATGCCTTTTATTTACTAATGTTTAAGTAATGACTTGTTTCCATACGCATGTTTCGATGGTGAATAATAAAAATATTACTTACAACTATTCTATGATAACTTTTTGAATCTTTATCTTCAAAAAATGTTACAAAACAAAAACCATCACTTTATTATTACTATTAATTATTTATTATTGCAAAAAAAAAAAAATATCGTTTATTTTACTTATTGCAAAGACCTCCAAGTAACGTGACGTTCAATTATGCAGGCATACCATATCCTGCACCAATTATTATTTTTAGCGTTAAATTTTATCGCGATTGAACTAACAATATTCGAGAAATGCATTTTATTACTTTGTTGTTTTCCAATTTTCTCTTTCGATTTTTAACTTCCCTTTTTGATCAAAAATGCATTTAACCAAATTGGTAAATATAAAAAATATAAAATATTCATTTCGAATATTGATTGATATCTCAATATGGTTTATGCATAAAAAGATTAATGACTTACATTTTTTATTATTATTAAAATTGAATTGATCATTAATTAAAATAACCAATTAACAACCTTTTACCCGACAATTAAAAATAATGAAATCAAAATTCCGAGAAACTTTTTTTTGCAAATTGTCAAGAAAATGTACAAGAAGAGAACAAAAATATACATGAAAAAGATATAACAAAAACAACTGAAATATAGATTAATATCCAAGTTATCAAAAACCATAGCCATTAAATAGAGAATACTGAATGAAATACCTACTAAAATGCTTGTCTTATTGAGAGGAATCTAATTATTTCAGAGTACAAACCCAAGACCTTACCTACTAAGTATTATTTAGGATATTTTTCTTGCTCACAAATTAATCTGATATTTTAAATATGTAGGGTTTATATACTTGTTGTCATATCAGAGTATTTCATTTTAAAAGTTTTCAAAAGTCTTGAAATATTTCAAAATATTATAGTCATAAACTTGTAAAGGTTAATATCTGAAGTTACCATTTTTGAAAATATAAAATGCTTATAACCATAAATTTGCAAAGGACATTGTATTGCTACCAAACACTAGTCAAATGAAAAAAAAATAAGGTGGGTTTATCGCTAGCCATTTGTTATTTAGGTCTTCAAATTTCGAATGACAAGGTCATTTATAGGTTTATTCAATTGAGAGATTTAATTCGTGATCCGTGATAGAAATAAACTGATAAAGTCGAAAAGTGAAATCTGCATTTGCCCTATAGTGAATAGTGAAGTTATGAACTATCATGGAAAGGAAATTTTTTATTTTATAAATTTGAAGTTAGGTTTCATAAATACTAATTTGTAATTACAGATTGATGCTTCAGTGCTTATAATGCTTATGACTTTGTGTAATTATTCAAAAATTTATTTAATCAGGGTTTATTTATAATGGTTTCCCCCGGATTTTACTAATTAATTTGTTTACTATCACGAATTAAGAAAAAATGGAATGAAAATCCGAAAATTATTACAATTAAGCATATATTAATCTTATGAAATTGTTACTGCAACAGATAACTATTTGTACAACTATTATAAAGGATTTTGTTATATTGAGAAATTTATTATAAATTTATGATTTATTATCAATTTGTATTTTTCCTTTATCCAGTATATAACGGAGCTAAATTGAAATTTGGTACATTTCACAATTATGAAAAAAAATAGGTGAAATTTTAATAATAATACATCATTATTATGGTGAAATACATGTGAATGATACTTAATTATCAATTAAGCTTTTTTCCATTTTTTATCATTGGGATGAATTTAAATCAGGTTAGAAGAAAACTCACTAAAGAAATCATTATCCAATTTGGGGGTTGTCTAAAGCCGTGTCCAGTCATGTGAGCATCCGATCAGCAAGTTGGATCTGAACTGAGAATCAGGGACGATGATTTTTTGTGGTGATATAACATAAATTTTGTGGTGATATAACTAAATTTTGTGTTTTATTGTGATCCCTTTTTTTGTGAATTTTGTGGGATTTTGTGGTGCTTTTTATAAAATTTTGTAATATTATTTGATAAAATTTTATTGATTTGTTATAAAAAAAAATTACATTAATTATCGCGATTAAAATACATCATATTTAATTGCTTAAGTGATTCTTTTGATAAATTTTGCCTATCATTATCTAAAAGGGTATTATATAAAGAAAAACTACGTTCTACTGCACAACTAGAAACAGGTAACCAAATAAATTCCAGCGAAATTTTAGAAAGAATAGGTAATTGTGTTGCTAAATTATTCCAATATTTATCCAAATTATTTTCTTCTATATTTTCATCAAATTCCAACCCACAATAAATACCCCACTCATGTAATAAATCATCTGAAGGATTATTAAATTCATCTATAATTGTATATTGATAAATGCTATGTCTTTGATTATTATTACCTGTATGCATATATTTGGGATCAAAAAGGCGTACTGCACGAAATAGAGGACGAGTTGGATGATTTGGAATATGTGCTTCAAATTTCTTATATGCAACTTGAAATATATCTTGAAAAATAGGATAAAATTCAGATGGATTGAAACAAAGATTTGTTATAACTTCNCTTCAATTTCTACACCAAAATGAATTGCAGTCCGGTTTGATTCAAGATAAGCCATAAGATTCACTAATCTTGTTTCAACAAAAGGAAAAACAGGCTTTTTTTGTTGCTGAAAAAAATCTAAATCATGAACAAATGCTTTAGCATATATAGAAATAAAATGTAAATAAACTGTAATAAGTCCAAATTGATGAGTATTTTGTAAAATTGAATAAATTGAACTTATTGTTTCATTTCTTGGATCACTTTCACTTTCCATTTTATAAAAATCTAACCAATATTGAAGATGTTCTTTTGTATAAAAAACCATCTTAAACCAGCTATTCCAACGGGTTTTATTTGGTAATGGAATTTTACATGGTGATGCAACTCCATTCATACGTAAATGAGTTATGTATCGAGCTTTCCGTGCAGGAGACTTGACAAAAGAATCTTTGATTTTAGCTAAGAAAGTTTTTAACAATGAAAATTGTGGAAAATCCCGCCAAGTTTCACTATTTTTAAATTTGTCAGTATTATATATATAATTAATAAATTTAATTTAATTTTAATAAACTTACCCAATAAGATTAAGGATATGTGCAATACATGGAAGGTGTATTAATTGTGGCATAATTGATTTCAAAACATCACGATAACATTTTTTCATGTAAGCTGCAGAATCCGAAAGAAATAAACGTGGTAGATTTAAAGGAATATTATAAAAAGTCAATATAGGAAGAAGTGTTTGACCAATTGTAGAATTATTAACTTGTTCTAAAAAGTCAACAGAAACTAATTTGGTATGTGTACGAAAAACAAAAAGAGTATTAACTACACTTCGTGCACAATCATCACTAGTTTCATCCATTATAATTGAAATTGGTTTTAAATCAAAAATTGTTTTTAAA
>PQFF01000210.1:694780-724577 GCA_003547095.1 Diversispora epigaea
AGAAAAAATGCAAATAAAAAAAGACTGACATACCAATTAAACCATGTGACGAAGACGTTAACCTTTTCAACTCACTGTGATAAGATTCTAATGGATTTGTAGTTGTAACTTGTAATAATAAAGGGGAATGTTGACGTGCCCACAATGCCCATTGCTGCATATTTTTTACATAGTTTCTTTTGATATAATTTCGAATGACAGGAACAGTACAATTATTAATAGCTTCTTGTATAAGTTTTTCACAACCAATCTTTGTCCTTTTGTGCATTGCCGCGTTCATAATATTACGAGTTTTTTTATCATAAATTTTTGTCATCCATATTCTCATAACATGAACAACACAAAGGATTACTTCACATTCTTGTTCCCCAGCACTTATACCAGGAAAAGCCTTTCTGATACCTTTAGCCTCAATACTACTTTGATCTGAAAGCATATAACGAGGAATCCAGTTACAATAGCTCCGAACTATTTTTAATGCTTCAAAAACAGTATCATCATCTTCGCTACTTACAAGAAAATGAGCACCTACATCCCAGCATCCGTAAGTATCACGGACATATAATGTGAAGAGACGCCAATCATATTTATTTGTTTTATGAGTTGAATCAATAAGCGTCAACCATCCATGGCGTTGGAGTTTTTCAAGTTGTTTGGGGTGCGCAAATACAATACCCTTGGTAAACTGGTGGGAAACACAATAATTTTTAACATGGTATCCTTTTTCTGTTAAAAAGGTGATAGATTTTAAAATATCCGAATTTAAATTAGAATTACAAATAAGGTGGGATTCCATAGGCCCACGAACTTTGTATTTTATATTAGCTACTTCTTTACATTTGAGTTCCGAAACACTTGTACCAAGGCCTGTCTTAGTTGCATATTCTTTAACAGCAGCGGTAATTGCTGGAGCCGAATAGTTTTTTATTGCATCTTTTTCTACTAACGTTCTAATAGCTTGAGAACGTTTGATTTGATCTGATTCTAATAATGTGTGTGTATGATTGGGAGAGTCTTTACAACGGTCAACTTTAACCATTTTCAACGAGAACTGCCACAAAACTCTAATTTTAGCACAACACAAGTTGGATGGTCGTGTTTTTGTTATTCTGCGTTTATCAATTGGAATATTTTCTTTTTTCCGCGTACTTGATTCCCGGTGTTTCATAAGGCGACAGACAAAATCTTTTCGTATATTACCATTTGTTTGCTTCATCAGGAAACTTTTCGGGGCGTAAATTTACAGAAAATTTACGGGACCTACAGAAATTTACGCCTAAAAAAATCAATTTTTTTGACTTTGATCATTATTTATAAGACAGGGAGCGATTTTTTACTAAGATATTCCTATGACAGATCGAAAGATCTGGTTCTTAGCTACAAGATGATATGTGTTTCATTTCTGTAACATTAATATTCGCGAAGATATTCACGTTTAAAGTTTCACATTTGTGAAAAAATTTCCACGTAAATTTTTCGAAAATTTCCGTAATTCTGCCGGAAATTCACGTGACGTCATAGAAATTTCCGGCAGAATTACGAAAATTTTCGGAAAATTTACGCGGAAATTTTTTCACAAATGTGAAACTTTAAACGTGAATATCTTCGCGAATATTAATGTTACAGAAATGAAACACATATCATCTTGTAGCTAAGAACCAGATCTTTCGATCTGTCATAGGAATATCTTAGTAAAAAATCGCTCCCTGTCTTATAAATAATGATCAAAGTCAAAAAAATTGATTTTTTTNCGTCAATTACTAATAAAAATCAAAATTTGCCTTGACTCAATTCCAATTTTTCTCAATTTTAATTGCGTCTGACTTAATTCAATAGTTTTGATAACATATATAATTTACATCATCTGGAAATTTTTTATATCAGAGGTTATTGTAATAATTTTGTTTTTAAAGGTTATTGAAGGTTATCGGACCAATAACCTTCGCAAATATTATGTTTATTATGATAAAGTGAAGGTTATTGAAGGTTATCGATATCAATAACCTCCGGAGTATTACGTTTTATTAATAAAAATGAAGGTTTTCGGTACCAATAACCTTCGTAAATATTACATTTATGTTGGAGGTATTCGAAGATTATCGGAGTGAAGGACTTCAAAGGCTTACGTTTAAAAAAATTTACTGATGTATAAAATCAATTATAAAATTTGGAGATATTAACTATATGATAAAAAACGCTTTTCTAAATCTGATACGCATAGTTAGTATTTATGCCAAAATAATAGATAATGGTTCACTTGTTTATGATATACATTATACATGTTGTCAAAACTAATTTGGCCTTGACTCAACTCTTAAAATTTCAATTTTTAATTGCGTCTGACTTAACTAATTGCATCAGTTATTAGTAAAAATTAAAATTTGCCTTGACTCAACTCCAATTTTTCTCAATTTTAATTGCGTCTGACTCAATTTAATAGTTTTGACAACATGTATAATATACTATACATGTCGTCAAAACTAATTTGACCTTGATTCAACTCTTAAAATTTCAATTTTTAATTACGTCTGACTCAACTAATTGCGTCAATCACTAATAAAAATTAAAATTTGCCTTGACTCAACTCCAATTTTTCTCAATTTTAATTGCGTCTGACTCAATTCAATAGTTTTGACGACATGTATATAATATACCGTATATCGCGGGCCATAGTACCCCCCCTATGTATAGTACCCCCTATCAAAAATTATTTGGATTTTTAAAATACCTGGGTATTTTACATGGTGGAAAATATATTGCTTTACTTTAATTTCTATTAATTGTTTACAATACCTCTCTTTTTGTTTCGATATAAAGTACTCCGGGTATAAGGCGAAAACTTTGAAATTTGTTAAAGACCCGGGGTACTATAGCCTGCGATATACGGTACATTATGGGTCTTATTTCCATTTTTGGGGCCCCCCTAAAGCGGAGTTAAAACGTGACTATTTATCTCGTGATACAGATAGAAGTTAAAACGTGACTATCGATACGTGATGAGCGATGATCGCGAATTAATTAAATAAAATTTAATGCAAGATTTTTTTAAGTGATAAAAATTTAAGTAATAAATTTAAGTAATAAATTTAAGTGAAAATTTTATTTTTTTTATTTATCAATTTTTGAAATAATTGGATTTAAAGAAGTTTCTAACATAGATATAAATGCTTCCGTTTTCTTAACATCTCCCATCTCTTCAACACTCCAGTATTTATCTCGAACTCTTTCGGTTAATTCTACAACAGTTAATCTACGATCTTCAGCCTCTTTTTGTGGTCCCGTCTGTGCAAATTCTACTACTGATTCGCGACCTTCATATATCTCATAACCACTTTCTTCAAACATTTCCTGAAATCCTTTCTATGCATCAACAGTTAATAATTTAATAGTTCCGTATATATGTTCATGAAAAATATACTTGCATGGTAATAAATATCGATTTCTGAACAGGCAGTAACAATTTAGTGAAGTCAAGCCTGGCGTACCTTTGCCCTTTTCGATTCTGTCCATTACAGCACATGCCTCCTTGACAAGCAAATGTTGAATTGGGAAGGGAAACTTGTGAATTTCTCCAATGATATCATTATCTACACCATAGGCAGATACTTTTTTGATACGAAAGTCAAAGGCAGCTCTTTCGGAATCGGTTCGTTTTTTACAATCAATATCAACAATATTATGTACGGCACCTAAAATCAAAGATTATACAAAAAAAAAAATAAAAAAGAACAAACAAAAAGGAATGGAATAGAGTGAAAAAAAGTAAAAACCAATAAAAAGAAAATAAAAAACAGGTGGAATGGAATAAAAGGAAGAGAACAGAACAAAAGAAATAGGTGGAATGGAAATAAAAAGAAGAGAACGGAACAAAAAGAAATAGGTGGAACGGAAATAAAAAGAAGAGAACGGAACAAAAAGAAGAGAATGGAACAAAAGAATAGTAGGAAAAAAAATACATGGAGAAAAGTATAAATAAATAAATAATAAATAGAAAATAAATTAAAAAAAAAAAAAGTGGATATAAGTAAATAAATAAATAAAAAAGAAATAAGAGAAAAAATGCAAATAAAAAAAGACTGACATACCAATTAAACCATGTGACGAAGACGTTAACCTTTTCAACTCACTGTGATAAGATTCTAATGGATTTGTAGTTGTAACTTGTAATAATAAAGGGGAATGTTGACGTGCCCACAATGCCCATTGCTGCATATTTTTTACATAGTTTCTTTTGATATAATTTCGAATGACAGGAACAGTACAATTATTAATAGCTTCTTGTATAAGTTTTTCACAACCAATCTTTGTCCTTTTGTGCATTGCCGCGTTCATAATATTACGAGTTTTTTTATCATAAATTTTTGTCATCCATATTCTCATAACATGAACAACACAAAGGATTACTTCACATTCTTGTTCCCCAGCACTTATACCAGGAAAAGCCTTTCTGATACCTTTAGCCTCAATACTACTTTGATCTGAAAGCATATAACGAGGAATCCAGTTACAATAGCTCCGAACTATTTTTAATGCTTCAAAAACAGTATCACCATCTTCGCTACTTACAAGAAAATGAGCACCTACATCCCAGCATCCGTAAGTATCACGGACATATAATGTGAAGAGACGCCAATCATATTTATTTGTTTTATGAGTTGAATCAATAAGCGTCAACCATCCATGGCGTTGGAGTTTTTCAAGTTGTTTGGGGTGCGCAAATACAATACCCTTGGTAAACTGGTGGGAAACACAATAATTTTTAACATGGTATCCTTTTTCTGTTAAAAAGGTGATAGATTTTAAAATATCCGAATTTAAATTAGAATTACAAATAAGGTGGGATTCCATAGGCCCACGAACTTTGTATTTTATATTAGCTACTTCTTTACATTTGAGTTCTGAAACACTTGTACCAAGGCCTGTCTTAGTTGCATATTCTTTAACAGCAGCGGTAATTGCTGGAGCCGAATAGTTTTTTATTGCATCTTTTTCTACTAACGTTCTGATAGCTTGAGAACGTTTGATTTGATCTGATTCTAATAATGTGTGTGTATGATTGGGAGAGTCTTTACAACGGTCAACTTTAACCATTTTCAACGAGAACTGCCACAAAACTCTAATTTTAGCACAACACAAGTTGGATGGTCGTGTTTTTGTTATTCTGCGTTTATCAATTGGAATATTTTCTTTTTTCCGCGTACTTGATTCCCGGTGTTTCATAAGGCGACAGACAAAATCTTTTCGTATATTACNCTATGACAGATCGAAAGATCTGGTTCTTAGCTACAAGATGATATGTGTTTCATTTCTGTAACATTAATATTCGCGAAGATATTCAAGTTTAAAGTTTCACATTTGTGAAAAAATTTCCACGTAAATTTTTCGAAAATTTCCGTAATTCTGCCGGAAATTCACGTGACGTCATAGAAATTTCCGGCAGAATTACGAAAATTTTCGGAAAATTTACGCGGAAATTTTTTCACAAATGTGAAACTTTAAACTTGAATATCTTCGCGAATATTAATGTTACAGAAATGAAACACATATCATCTTGTAGCTAAGAACCAGATCTTTCGATCTGTCATAGAAATATCTTAGTAAAAAATCGCTCCCTGTCTTATAAATAATGATCAAAGTCAAAAAAATTGATTTTTTTAGGCGTAAATTTCTGTAGGTCCCGTAAATTTTCTGTAAATTTACGCCCCGAAAAGTTTCCTGATGTTGTACGAATTCCATTGTGTCCAAATATTTGAAACTAGCGGCCACCAATTTTCATCAAAGTCTTTCATTGGGATTTCCAGAGAACAAGTCACATCGAAAAGTAAGTTTCGTTTTTCATCAGGTGTAAGGTTTGACATAATAGCTTCGGATGACTCTATTTCCATTATTATTATTATTGTTATTATTATTATTTTTTTTTCGTCTGCTCACTTTTTATTTTTAAAATTTTTTATGCAGGAAAGTTCATAAACGAGAGTGAGGAAGAAAAAAAGTAAGGGGAAGAAAGAAAGGACGCGCAAAGGAAAAAAAAAATAATAACAAACTGTAAAAGCAAAACGAAAAATGTTTTGTTATTTTGACCAATCATTTATTATAGAACACGTGGACCAATTAAAATCATAATTTTCCTTCATGTGATTTAACTCCGCTTTAGCAATCCCCCATTTTTGGTGAAAATTAAATAGCAAGGAAAATAAGGAAAATGTCATATACTTTCTCCTTCGTATTGATCAAAAAACAAAAACTTGTCGTAATAATTATGACTTTTTTATCATTATTATTGTTGAAAATAAAGATAATATTATGTTACTTGACTATTTGTGCTAATGTAACGATTATATTGGTCAAATAGAAAATGATCTCTCAAAAGCAATCTCTTTAGCATATGCACAATTTTTTAAAAATGAAACCTGATTTTCTGATCTTTTAGTGTTACACTGGTCAAATAGAAAAAAATAGAACATTTACCATGAATAGGATTCCAATTGATGGCTAAATTTGCTAAGATTTATTAAGTATAGGCAGTCGATTTTTTCTGATTTATGAATTTTCACAAATAGAATATCTGATTTATGCATATTTGCGCTATCAATAGGATTCCGATTTTTGTTCATTTGACCATTGTTAGGGTGGCAGGATGATAACATTACTCAACAACTTTCAAATAACGTTTTATTTACTTTTATGAAAATTTTAATTAATTCTTTGAAGATTTTTGTATATGAAATAGAAATTTCTTTTAATGAAAATTGGCATAATGCGGATTTTGGATATAAGTCATCACTAATTCACAAGTATAATGATAGGCAAGTTATTTATATATCTTAAATTGATGATGATAAATATATTTTTGAGATTTATCCAGATAATTAAATAAAAAAAAAGATTTGAAGGTAAATCTCCAAACGGTGTATGGAATAATTTGAAACAAATCAAAAAATATAATAGAAATCAACTTTTTGGTCTGGAAAATTTTCTAATTTAAAATAGTATTCAACAACATAAAGTACCTACTTGTATTTCTAAAAAATAGAATAATATTATAATTATGGAACAACTTTACAAATATCATCTAAAGTGACGTACAATAACTACATTAGTAAATTTTTTTAAACGTAAGCCTTCAAAGTCCTTCACTCCGATAACCTTCGA
The DNA here is from genome assembly GCA_003547095.1 of Diversispora epigaea. Classification (NCBI taxonomy): domain Eukaryota; kingdom Fungi; phylum Glomeromycota; class Glomeromycetes; order Diversisporales; family Diversisporaceae; genus Diversispora; species Diversispora epigaea. The sequence continues at coordinate 701,933 of PQFF01000210.1, forward strand.
ATACCTTTAACATAAACATAATATTTACGAAAGTTATTGGTACTGAAAACTTTTATTTTTATTAATAAAACGTAATACTCCGGAGGTTATTGATATTGATAACCTTCAATAACTTTCATTTTATCATAATAAATGTAATATTTGTGAAGGTTATTGGTCCGATAACCTTCAATAACCTTTAAAAACAAAATTATTACAATAACCTCTGATATAAAAAATTTCCAGATGTAATATTAATTGGTATCAATTTTTTCTTGATTGGTTAAATCAAGATAATCCAATAATTGAATTATATTCACAATTACAAGATATATGTATATCCAAAAAATTATAAGTTTAGTGATCGTGAAATAAGAGCATGGCAACATCTGAAAATTTTTTATATCAGAAGTTATTGTAATAATTTCATTTTCAAAGGTTATTGAAGGTTATTGGACTAATAACCTTCGTAAATATTACATTTATTATGATAAAGTGAAGGTTATTGAAAGTTATCAATATTAATAACCTCTGGAGTATTACGTTTTATTAATAAAAATGAAGGTTTTCGGTACCAATAACCTTCGTAAATATTACATTTATTATGATAAAGTGAAGGTTATTGAAAGTTATCAATATTAATAACCTCTGGAGTATTACGTTTTATTAATAAAAATGAAGGTTTTCGGTACCAATAACCTTCGTAAATATTACGTTTATATTAGAGGTATTCGAAGGTTATCAGAGTGAAGGACTTCGAAAGCTTACGTTTAAAAAAATTTACTGATGAAACTATACTCCGGGCTGCTGAAAGTTATAACATAACATATACCTGCCGCCCAAATTCAAAATCCAAATGCCAAAATCCCAAATGCCAAAATCCCAAATCCCAAATCCCAAATTACAATTAGTATTTTTTGCTGAAATCCCAAATTCCAAATCCCAAATACTAGTAATTTGTGCATTTTGGTGTCCCAAATCCCAAATTATTTGGGATTTGGGCAACACGTATAACATAACACTGTGAACAAATGTAGAATCAGAAGTAATATTTTTTATTTTTATAAATTAAAAAAAATAAGATAACAAAGAAGCATAATTGTATTTATTTTATTATAATTTTTATAATTTTTAAATATTTTTATTTTTATTTTATAATAAATAAAATAAAGCAACAAAAGTGTATAATTGTATTTATTATAATTATGAAATAATTATTTATTTTATTATAATTACAAAATAATTATTTATTTTATTATATTTTTTATTTTATAAATTAAAAAAAAAATAAGATAACAAATACATATAATTTATTTATTATAACTGTAAAATAAACATTAATTTTTATTATTTTATAGTATTAATTCTGAATCAAATCTTCTCAACCTAAATACGAACGTGCAATACTGAAACAACTTTATCAAATGGGTTTCCTTATTAGTATTCCTATTCATATGCCTAATACAACTAAGACATTTTAAAATTGGTTTAAATAAGCATTAGATGACAACAAACAAAACTGTGATGGAAAGTATCAAATTTTGTTCATTGTTGCAGATAAATTTACATATGCTGAATTGAAATCAAATTTAAATGTAAGTAAAATTACAAATAACAAATATTAATAAATAAATAAAAATTATATTGATTTCAATTTTATACTAAAGGTTGGAGATCATACTATTTTAGAATCCAGAAAGCATGCTCAATTAAATGGATATGAGACACCACCTTTAATAAAACCAATTATTAATTGTATCAAATTAAAAGAAGAAAATATAAAACAATTTGAATCATTTTTTGCTGATAAAAAAAATGTAAACATGAATTCATATAGAAGTAATAATAAAACAGGATTACCTATATTATATCTTCAAGATCACAAACAGGTATTGTGGAAAAAATTTCATGAACAATATCTCGATGGTATGCAACGTACTTCATTTATGACCCATTTAGAAGATAGGCGCTTTCAATATAAAGAAGATCTTGGAGGATTATGTATGACATGTAACGAATGTGATTATTTGGTTTTTTCTGAAATTGAAAAAATAATTGATATAAATATTATAGATTCAAATATTTGGGTAAATAATTATAATTATAATTTGTATTTTAGTAATAATCAAAATAATATTTGCTAATAAAAATATATAACAGAAAGAACTTACCAATAAATTACAATTTATAAGAAGATACCTTTGTAGAAATTTTAGTAAGAAATTACAAATTGATAATTTAAGAAATGCTATCCATAATTCATGCATTAGTTATTGTTTGAAATATGCATTTGGTGACTGTAATCAAAATCATCTAGAAATTTGTCAGAACTGTAAAAACTTATTAAAATTTTTTGCAAAATTACAAAATAATTTGGATGTAATTCATTATCAAACTCTTGAAGAATATCAAAAACAGCTGATATTTTTTATGTCATATCATGCCCGTAAATCATATTTGAATGCCCAATTAAATTCAAAACTTTATCAACTTGATTCAGAAGGCGCGCTATTAATTGTGAATTATAAGATGAAAATACTACCTAAAAGTGCTAGAGAAACAAAATCTGAGTTTTTTGGTAAACATGGATAGAGCCTTCATTCTATACTTGTTTATACTAAAGATATCAAAACAAATAATTTCAATATACAAGCATATGATCACTGGAGCAATGATACCAAACAGGATGCTTGGTTTACTGCTTCATCATTACATGGTGTTATTGAAACTCTTGAAAAAAACTCAAGTGGATTACTATAATTTCTGATAATAGTTCTCATTATCATAATACTGAATTGATGATAATATTATCATACTGAAAGGAATGGTACAATATTAGTGTAAGAAACTGGATATTTCTTGAAGCTAGAGAAGCAAAAACTACTATAGATTCTCTATATATGTTATCAAAACTATTGAATTGAGTCGACAATTAAAATTGAAAAAAATTGAAGTTGAGTCAAGACAAATTTTGATTTTTATTAGTGATTGATGCAATTAGTTGAGTCAAACGCAATTAAAAATTGAAATTTTAAAAGTTGAGACAAGATCAAATTAGTTTTGATGACATGTATAAGATTCTTACTACGCTCAGGCAGTGTTGTACACGGAACATGTTCCAGGCCTTTTTTAACTTGTCCCATCTTTGTACTACCTTTGTCCCAAACATGTTCCTACTTATACTTAATTTTTAAAGATATATATTTATATATAAAATTAGATTCTAAGCATTTTTATTTAGAACATTAAAGTAAGTTTTTATAATAAAATTTTGAATTATTATTATTTTTTTCATTGTCCCAACTGTTCCAATTTTGTTTCAAACATGTCCCATGACAACTATACTTGTATGCTAAATTATTTTGGGGCCCCGAAATTGCAATTTTGGGGAAAAAAGTCGAAATAGTTTTTCATAGAAGACGAAATTATTTTACTTAAAACCTGAAATTTTTTGACCACCCAGATTTATTCTTTGATTGAAGATACACATAACTGGGTATTTTTTTTACTTCCATATATAGAATGGATTCTGCATAAATCTCAAAAAGTCGAAATACCTCAAAAATCCAAAATCAATTTTAGGAACATGTATAGACAACACTACGCTCAGGTAATAAAAAAAAATACTATATATTTTATCTGAATTATTTTCGATAAGATAACACATGTAATTAAAAGATATGTAAAACTTGGTTTTGATATTACATCCGATGAAAATATTGAAGATGCTATTAAAGATTTGGTTGGTACATATATTACACATATCCAATCAGATCGTTCTCAAAGTTTATATATTTATTCTAAAATAGATCAAGTGATAAATAAAAAATTAGATACTATTCANACATGTCCCATGACAACTATACTTGTATGCTAAATTATTTTGGGGCCCCGAAATTGCAATTTTGGGGAAAAAAGTCGAAATAGTTTTTCATAGAAGACGAAATTATTTTACTTAAAACCTGAAATTTTTTGACCACCCAGATTTATTCTTTGATTGAAGATACACATAACTGGGTATTTTTTTTACTTCCATATATAGAATGGATTCTGCATAAATCTCAAAAAGTCGAAATACCTCAAAAATCCAAAATCAATTTTAGGAACATGTATAGACAACACTACGCTCAGGTAATAAAAAAAAATACTATATATTTTATCTGAATTATTTTCGATAAGATAACACATGTAATTAAAAGATATGTAAAACTTGGTTTTGATATTACATCCGATGAAAATATTGAAGATGCTATTAAAGATTTGGTTGGTACATATATTACACATATCCAATCAGATCGTTCTCAAAGTTTATATATTTATTCTAAAATAGATCAAGTGATAAATAAAAAATTAGATACTATTCAAGGAATTACAAATTAGACAGAATGGATGTGACTAATCGAAGAAAATAATGCAAGATATATTTATAGAAGAGCTTTACTAGGATTTGGTACTTGGAACAAATTTTCTTCACATAAAATACAAAAAATTTCAAAAGAAAGAACGTTTGTGTGACCAAACCCAACAATTACTCAACATACAAAACCAAATAAAACTTGGACAATGCTGTTTATTGAAAAGAAAGATAATATATTACAATATATTTGTTTTATTTGAAATAAATATCTCATATTAAAATACTAATTGATTTGTAGATAACTATATTGAATGTTCAGATAATACATTAGTATGTAAATTCTTTTTATTTTGTATAGTACTTTCATAAAACATAATAAATATGTCAAATAAATTCAAGGAAACAAAAATTGTTGACCTAATTAATGTTACAATATCAGAATCAAAAAGGTAATTTATTTTTTTACTATTAGCTTTACACTTTTCTACTTAAAATTTGCATCTAAAAATTTATTTTTATGCTATAAAAAAAAATAAAAAAAAATATTTTTATTTTATTAGTCACAAAATATTTTATAAGAAATAGGGTAGAATATACATGTCGTCAAAACTAATTTAGCTTTGACTCAACTCTTAAAATTTCAATTTTTAATTGCGTCTGACTTAACTAATTGCGTCAATTACTAGTAAAAATCAAAATTTGTCTTGACTCAACTCCAATTTTTCTCAATTTTAATTGCGTCTGACTCAATTCAATAGTTTTGACGACATGTATAGGGTAGAATATCAATAAAAAGAATCGTACCTGAAATCAAGTTGTTACTTGAATGTATGTTTCACACAGGAACAATTAATTCGAAATAAAAGATGTCAGCTCAAGAAATGAGAAAAGAATTTTTGCAACGTGAAAGTAGAGGAGAAATAAGTATGGAAAATATTCCTAAAGAATCAACTATTGCAAACTGGATTACAACATTTTCGCGAAAATGGAAATAATCTATGGCTCTAAGAAATATGGAAGAAACGAAAAAAGAATAAAAAAAAAAATATTATCAACAAAAAAAATACATATAATAGAGTTTATTATAAAATTTGTGCAAATTATAAAGAGAAATTATAAAATTCGAGAATAGGAATCTGACGTTTGTACAAATAAAAGTTTTTTTTTTATTAATGAAAAAATAAATTTTTTTGAAAAAATCAAATCTTGAAATATTTTTATAGTATATCATATGGAAATAAAATAATGTTCAACGAATTTCAATTATTAAGTATTTTGTGAACTTTTTGAATTATTTTTATCACTTAGTAAATTTGCTCCAAATTACTATAATAAATTTATGTCGATCATATCGAGATTAGCAATTAAAAAAAATTTTTTATAAAAAATTATTATTTTTTTATATTAATGTTAAAATTTTTTAAAATATATATTATTTAAAATCATATCTCCTCAATAAAAAATATACAAAATTTTAAAACAAAATACTTACTAAAAGAAAGCTATTAAAGTACATATTCTTTTTTACATTTAAGATCCATATAAGGAAGTAGTAACATTTTAAAAATTACTTAAATAATTTAATGTCTTTAAACTTTCTGCACCATAATTGCAAATCAAGTGTAGCTGTTTATTTTGTTGCACGTGTATCGCCTGATTAATAAATTATCTTTCATCCTGAATCTACATATTTTTTGTGTGACCTAGCCACTTTGTGACAATTTCTCACATATATATTGATTCAGTATTTTTTGTTAATTTTCATATTTTTCACTAGTCATAAAACTCACTTTTCTATAATAATTCTGCTATAATAAACTTTCGAATATAATGCTATTTCAAGTTGGGATAATTTTTTTTGAATAACGTATGAGCTATACGTGTTACCCAAATTCCAAATAATTTGAGATTTGGGACACCAAAATGCACAAATTACTAGTATTTGGGATTTGGGATTTGGGATTTCAGCAAAAGATACTAATTATAATTTGGGATTTGGGATTTGGAATTTCGGCATTTGGAATTTTGACATTTGGATTTTGAATTTGGACAGCAGGTATAGTATGAGCAAATATATATAAAGGTTTGTAGTTCAAGAACTTATCTGTTTTACGTAATCATTATGCCAAGAACGGAAAAAGTCTTAACTACTAATCTTAAAAATCTCACATATACTATCCTAAAAAACTTCAATGACGATACAATAAAAAATAAGAAATTCACTGAGTTGTCTAACTGTGTAGAATACGATAAAAAAATTTTTGCCAACCCCAATAAAGCATTTACAGTTCTACTATGTAGCCACATGTATTATAGAATTTGCATTGAGAAAAAACTTCTACTTACCAAGCAACAAACGTGTCTATTCCCAGAATGCGATAAAAGCATTGAAATTCTTGAGGAGTTTACCGAGCTCAATTCTCAATTCAGTACTTTTTCATTAATTGGGAAAATGAGAAAGCAACTTAATATCTAATCTCGAGAAATTATTGATGAGAAGATGGTAGATGCTGATAATGGGAAAAATAAAGATAATAATTCAAAGGGAAAAGGTACTGATATGCTTGAGGGATCCAATAAAAGACCTATTGAAGTTGACTCTGAAGAGCCAAATACTACGCAAGATAAATCTCCCAGTAAGAAAGCAAAGAAAGAAGTTAAAAACGAGGATTTCCAGATGTTGAAACGACTTATCAAAGAGTTAACTACTAATAGCCCACATGTAACTGAAATTAGCAAAGAAGCGGTGTCTGGGTCATCTGAAGATTTACTTTATTTATATAATAATATTACTAATTCTGAATTGTGAAAAGAGATTGCAAGTAGAGAAGTTATCAGGTCATATTTTGTTTAAGAAAGTGATATCGGAATGTTTTGAGTATTATTATGAAAAATCGTATAATTTACATCAAGCTCAAATAGGCGTTAATGATAAGCTAAAAGAGAACTTCCTAATGCCTCTGAGAATGTCCATAACAAAAGAAAGGAAAGAGTCCAGAAAATTTATTTCCTTTTCAGTAGTATACATCTGGAAATTTTTTATATCGGAGATTATTGTAATAATTTTGTTTTCAAAGGTTATTGAAGGTTATCGGACCAATAACCTTCGTAAATATTACATTTATTATGATAAAATGAAGGTTATTAAAGGTTATTAATATCAATAATTTCCAGAGTATTACGTTTTATTAATAAAAATAAAGGTTTTCAGTACCAATAACCTTCGTAAATATTACGTTTATGTTGGAAGTATTCAAAGGTTATCAAAGTAAAAGATTTCAAAGGCTTACGTTTAAAAAAATTTACTGATGTAGATATCGAAAAAATAGAATTAATAAAATCTTTTTTGGTAGATTCTATTTCAAAGTTAAGTATAGAGAAAATCAAATATATAAAGGACAAAATCATGAAAACTATACTACAAATCATGTGATCCTGTCCTTTGGAACAAGATCACGTGATATATATAAATCAAGGATTCATTATTAGAAAATAATATATTGCAATTTATAAAAAATCATAATAAAGTTATCAATTATTATCAATAAAGTTATCAATTATTTGTTATTTTTAATCCCATCTAGTTCTAGCATAGTTTTTTCAACCATTTCACATATCTTAACCTTCTCTAAAGGCTCAGTTTTAAGTTTAGCATTCTCTCTCATAGCCTATTTTAGCTTTACATTCTTTACCTTAACCTTAATATTTTTGACCTCAAGTATAATAATATACTGTTTCAATAAATCGATTTTAGATCGTGTGTTAGTTAGCATTGTCTTAACTTTTGTGTTTTCAGCCTCAAGTATAATAATACGCTGATTCAATAAATTGATTTTAGATTGTGTGTAAGTTATTATTATATAAGATGCAGATTATACTTGCACGTAAAATTATTTTGGGACCCCGAAATTGCAATTTCGGAGAAAAAAGTCAAAATAGTTTTTCATAGAAGACGAAATTATTTTACTTAAAACCCAAAATTTTTTGACCACCCAAATTTATTCTTTGATTAAAGATACACATAACTGGGTACTTTTTTTACTTCTATATATAGAATAGATTCTGCATAAATCTCAAAAAGTCGAAATACCTCAAAAATCTAAAATTAATTTTGGGAACATGTATAATGCAGATATATTCAAAAATTATTTTGGAAAAATTATTAGTTATGCAGTTTATGCACTGTCTAGTTAAAAATTTGTACGAATTGATTATAAGTTTTTTTCTATTTTTTCATAAGATCATCAAGCCATGCAGTATTTAATTCGTTTTTTAGTATACCGTGACATAATAATTCTTTACCGACTAATCTTTCCTGATCTGTTAAAAATTTATGATATTTTCTAGGGTCTTATTCCACCTTGATAACAGCGTATATCTCTCTCTAGGTTACCACAGAAACATTCCATGCCCTATCTATTTTTTTCAACCTCAGTAATGATCAAAAATTTCTTGGGATTCATTCCATGTTCAATGGCATATTGACGTAAACTAGCTTCTGGCTGATAAAGGCAGGTTTTGTTAAGTACACTTACTTGAATTTCTGGTAAGCTCTGTATGACGATTATAACTTTCTTTTGATCGATATGAAAAGGGCAATTAAAAAAGTAGTGATCATTTTTACCAAGACAGCTCCAATCACCCCATATATCTAAATGTGTATATACCTCTTTGCATACAGGACATTTAACTTCTGAATCAGTATATTTAAAAATATCTCGATGCCATGTATTCGAATTAGTATATACCAAAAAAGGGAAATATTTATGTACTGCTTCATAGATTATACTTTTTTCTTCCAGAAATTTAGAAATTTTGATGATACAGTCTCGTGAAAGATGATTGCCAGCATTCTTTTCGATTTGTGGGGATTCAGAAGTTTCAAAGTTTATCCAGTGATCAAGACCGGTTTCTTCCGTATATGCTCTATATAAGATCAAATGAATTTTATCAGACAAAGGAATTGGCAAATTAACCAATTCGGTATACCATTTATAGTAGTCATCAGTTAACATCTTGCCGGAGGCAGTTATGAGGTGACTAGACGAATAATCTTGTAAAATAGTGTTAGAAGACATGTTATTATTTTATAAGAATACAAGTCAATTCAAAATAGCGTGGCTGTTAAAGAAAAAAAATCTTTAAGAGTTATATTCCGTAAATTTCAATCGTCTTTATCTTTCAGAGAAAGTGCACGAAGTGTATTAGTAAAGCCAACATAACTTATGCTGTTATCTCAATTTCGTGCCCCCCACACTTAATAAAATAGGATCCAGCTTCATATCTACCTCTTACACTTTTCTCATCTTTATGACTTAGCTTACACACTGGATATAATGATGTTTCAATAACTCCATAATAATCAAATTTTTTGTTACTAAACTGTTTATATAGATCAGAATGTTGCCACAATATTTTATTACGAAAATAATCACGATCATGAGTTGGATTGGATGATGTACTTGCCTCCTCTGAAATTGTTTCTGGTATTTTTTCTGGTGATACCTTCTCAGGCAATACACTTACCTTGGTTTCTGGTAAAGTTTTTGAATCGATAGGTACAAATGAGTCTGAAACTCGGTCTTTAACCAGCTCACGCTGAGATTTTATCTCTTCGATAGGTGTACTTGCCTCAGATAAAATTTTGGTTGCATGATTTTGGCGACGGGCCGTCGTTGAAATTTCAGTCATGTGATTTGATTCCTCCTCTATATTGAATTCATCACGATCAGAAATATTATCGATAATCTTTTGAATTTGATCATTGGTCAACTCTGAAATAGAATTTGTGCTATATGTTTTAAGGTACTTAATTTTATCTTTGCCTATTTTTTCGAATAACTTATATGTCTTTACAGCCCTTTGGGTTTTTCTACATAAAGTTTTACGTGAGATTTCTGGAAGCTGTAATCCTATTTCCTTGGATCTTTTTTCACGGATAATAGTAATATGCTCTAGTATTTTATCATAAATTATACCTTTTGCCTTTTTCTCGCCAATTTTGCCATTACTATTTTTTATAAGATCATTATACTGAATTATGAATTCACTTCCATAGTTTATCCAGCGTAAGGTTTCTTCCTGGTTAGCTTTCATAGCGTAATATTCAGCATTAGTTGCTTTATCGAATAATTGAGCTAAATCAAGTAATGAGATTGTATCAGAATTTTGACGACGGCCGTCGCTGAAATTTCAGTCACATGATTCAAATCTGAATGGATATTATCAGTGGAGCTGTGCACAAGTGCCATCAGCTATTACTTGAGCGATATTCTCAGTTCCTTTTTTCTCGTGTGATTCGTTCTGGTTTTTACTTTGATTTTGATTCAAAAGCTTTTTCTCTGTTTTTAAGTCCAGAGCTTCAAAGACTTCGGGTGAATCATCTTCATTAGAAATTGATATTTCAGATGGTATCAGCGGAATTGACATTGGTAAAGAGGTATTATGTGACCCTTGAGTTTGAAGTTTCTTTTCCTTGTTCCTCTTTCTCATCATATCATTAACCTCTTTCTTACTCTGTGCATCTAGGAAATTATCAGTCTCTATATCTTCTAACGATTTAGACTTGGATGGGGGTGCACATATATTAGAAGAAATATCGGACGATGCTTCGTGGAGAACAGAATTTTCTAATTCGTGTGTAATATTGTTTGATGACTGTTCCAATTTCACAACCCTGGCATTAAGCTTATCATTCTCGGCCTTAGGTTAGTAGTATCTATTTTATTTTTCTCTAGCTCCTCGATTCTGGCCTTGAGCTCAGCATTTTCGGCTTCTCGCTTGGCATTCTCTTCCATAACCTGTTTTAATAGCTCGGCATTCTTGGCTTCAAGCTCAGCCTTTTCGACTTCAAGCTCGGAAATTCGTTGCTTTAATGAATCAATCTCGGATTGCATGTTTTAGTAATAGATTGTATATAGCTTCTTATTTATTTAAAATGCGTACTAAAGTATCAAAATTTCGGCGACGGCCCGTCGTCAAATGTTCCGAAAAAAGAAATATATAATAAAAAACCAATTCAAACGTCAAATACTTAGTGATATCACGTTGATCAAAAATGCGTTTCATTTCTGTGAAACTTTATTAAAATCATTTACATTTGATCTTTTTTCACCACGTGTACATAAGATAATTGATAAAAAAATACAGCCATGGAGAATAATTTTATAAGAAACTATATACAAAAAATCAATTTGGTTGCAGACCAGTAATTGCAACCCTGACAGGTTTTGGCGAAGGGGTAGGCATTCTACCATAGGAAGAACGTGATGGAGAACTAGGCGGGGTGTTAGAGGCAATTACCGTTAAAAGTTCGGAAATACGATGCTTAAAATAAAACTGGCAAAAAGCCTACAATTTTTTCCCGTTCAATTGGGACACATACAAGATCATCCTGTATATTCCGTCATAATTAAGGTCCATCTCGTAGACACGAATATGCTCACCTATAAATGCAATCAAATGTTAATAAATGCACTAAAAAGTCAGTCCAAATTGTGCATACTTACCACACACCCATATACCAAAAGAAATCATTCCAATTTTGTTTCCGTATTTCTTGATTAATTCGTCCAAAGTGCCTGCTTGGAACTCAGCAAGTTTGACTAGATCTTTTTTGACCAATACAGAAGACGAGTCCCTTGGTTTAACTTCTCCGAAGAGAACTTCATCTTTAGTATTGGTTGAAATTTTGAAATCGGGCTTATTACCTTTAACAGTAACATTTTCCTTATTGTTAAGACGTCGACTTTTTGAAGCAGAGCTCTCACTATTTGCCCTTTTAACACAAATATACAGAAGATACTCAATAAAAATGAAGATTATATCCACGCAATGCTTACAAACTTACCATACTAATTCTAACATTGGGTCACGAAAAATCTCATTGATCAAGTTGTGTAAAGTACTGTGGACAAAGGTATCTTCGTTATCTTTATTAATTGAGCCTAATAAAAAGCTGTAAAAGATATTAGCATCGAATTAGTTATGATAACGAAAAATGTAACACCTACAAGTTTCGTAATATGATTTGACATTTGCAAAAATTAGCTCTATCTTCTTTATTCAGTTCTGTGACTCTGGAGAAATTTTCGCACCACCTGTCTTCCATTTCCTCCAGNCTTGGTTTAACTTCTCCGAAGAGAACTTCATCTTTAGTATTGGTTGAAATTTTGAAATCGGGCTTATTACCTTTAACAGTAACATTTTCCTTATTGTTAAGACGTCGACTTTTTGAAGCAGAGCTCTCACTATTTGCCCTTTTAACACAAATATACAGAAGATACTCAATAAAAATGAAGATTATATCCACGCAATGCTTACAAACTTACCATACTAATTCTAACATTGGGTCACGAAAAATCTCATTGATCAAGTTGTGTAAAGTACTGTGGACAAAGGTATCTTCGTTATCTTTATTAATTGAGCCTAATAAAAAGCTGTAAAAGATATTAGCATCGAATTAGTTATGATAACGAAAAATGTAACACCTACAAGTTTCGTAATATGATTTGACATTTGCAAAAATTAGCTCTATCTTCTTTATTCAGTTCTGTGACTCTGGAGAAATTTTCGCACCACCTGTCTTCCATTTCCTCCAGTGGCGTAAAAGAATTTAGCAACTAGAATAGATATTGTTTAGTGCTGTAGTGTTGTAATTTAACACCTAATCTGTAAATCAGAAAATTAAATCTTACCAATGAATATTCCAGAACTGTATTGTTAACTACCGATGGCAAATAAGAAGACGTTTTCCTTCGACAAATAGTATTCCAACTCGCCAGATCGCAAGATAAGTATGTCGGTTTTATCCGCTCAATCAACATTATATTTGATAGACATCTATTTTATCACGAGAATAATGAATATAATAAAAAAAATCACAAATCCATAATTCGGATCGGATTCAATACTTACAGAATTTTTTGAATGTCTTTTTTGTAGCACAAATGCGGTTTTTCCTTGACCTGTCGAATCGTAATCTTTTGAAAATCACGGAACTCGTTGGAAAGATTGTAACTTCCAAAAATCCACTGAAAAGACATAAGTATAGTTAGTTAATGTACAGTAGATGCAACCACACTATTTACTCACATCCTTCTTTGAAATATTTCTAAAATCCATCTTGTCTAAATAATTTTTGTTCGTTTACTGGCATCGTAATATTCAGGCTCGATATCTACATACATATGTGGTGTATAAATTAGTCCATTATATTCCTTCGGAAATGTCAAAAAACTAAGATCATTATTACCTTCGCAATTAATGTTAGAAGACGGAACAGATGGTAGCGAACACAAACTTTGATTCTCTTGGTTTATTTTTGAATCTGCTGATTTCAATATCAAGCTATCATTCTGGTTTGACTTCATGAGATGGGGTTTTTTAATATTATCAATTTTATCATCCGAATTCTATAGAATTACGAGATTAGTTAATGAAGGAACAAAATCACAAAACAATTAGCTTCACGACCTCTAGCTAAAGAAAATGCATCTGTACCTTTTCATCTCTATTTCTCTTTGTTATAGGTTTTGCATCGAGATTATTAATTCCTGTAAAGACTTTCCGCTAGATACAAAATGTCAGTTACATCTGTATGATAATTTATTTTGGTAACAAAAATTAAACTCACACTTTCGATTTGTTCTTCAATGCTTGGTTGAATTCGTTTGTGCACTTGAGCATTACCAGCACCGCCAATTTGTACTTGCTCGCAAGACGAAATAGATAAAGTAACATTTTCAGCATTCATCTGTTCAAAATTTTTCTTTTTCGATTTAGATAAGTGATTCTTCCAAAAATTGTCAATGCTTCCCCTTCTTTTAGATTCATCCTTAAAAAAATAAAATTAGTATATCAAGATTATTTATATACTGAAAATTTAGCAAGTCACAAGCTGACAACAGCGGAGACGAAGTCCGTAACCATGCGAAGACGAAGTTCCATGGTTTGCTGAAGCCAACAGCGGAGACGAAGTCCATAACCATGCGAAGACGAAGTTCCATAGGTTAGCCGTAGTAGTGGCGACGAAGACCCACGCGAAGTCGAAGTTCCATGGGCAACTACTGATTGTGACAAGCAATTTTTCATCTGTTTAATTTATAAAAGACCACCGACCTTATATTGTTCTTCGAGACGTATTGCGTTCTTCTTTTCTTCTTCTGCACCTTGTTCTTTTATTTTTTTCAATTGCGTTTTGAATCTTCTTGTTGCGATCGCCTTTTCCAAGTCCATATTACTATCACTCCATGATTCAAGATACTGAACAGCGTCCCAATCTTGACAGGGAGTGATTATAAAGTATTCAAAGTTAGGGCCGGGATCTTTAATATCAGAAAGCATAGCCTTTAAATTTGTATTTGGAAAAACAAAGTAACGCGTAATAATACCCAGATTTCACACTAACATGAGCATAACTGTGATTGGTTTTCAGATCACGTGATTTTCATGAAATGTAATTGGTGAAAAAATATAAATAATATTATTAACTTAAAAAAATGAGACGCGGCATATTTTAAAGAATGGTTAATAAAAATTTGTGACTGTGTGTAGTAGAGAACTGTACTTAAAGCATAATCAAAGTAAAAATAATTAATGAAAAAATAAATCAAAAAGTCAGAAAAGTAAAAGTTTGTTTTTATTAAATTATTTTGAAAATATATTTAAAAACCAAGAAAGAAGTACCCTTATTTATATTAGAAAAAAAAGATAAAAAAAAATAAAGGCATATTATCTCAACATGTTAGAAATAGAAGTTGATTCCAGATACCTTCCCACTACATATCATACAGTACATATTCCAAAATTAGGATTATACGATGCTTGCAAACTCCCATTAAAAAATAATAATAGCACAGTATTCATTTGTACTCATAGATATCATTTAATTTGTTATCCCAGAAGGTGTAAATTTTTATAAGATGAGCAAATAGATATATCTTCATTACTAGTAGTAGCAATTAATAATATAGAAAACTGGTAAAAAATATAAAAGACAAAATAAAATAATAAAAATATATTTTTTTTAACCTTTTTCATAAACTTCATCTCTAATATAACCTACTTAAATTGACAGATGCTCACAAATGCACATGTATATTTTGTTAGAAAAACAGTCAAAATGACACACTTATACAGGAAGACCTTGATGATGAAAGAAATGATATAGAAGAGGAGTAAGAACAAACTGTAAAAATAGAAATGCAAGATATTTCAAATAGATTAGAAATAGAATTTAATTAAATAGAAAATTGGTAAAATGTAAAAATATAATAAATATAATAAATATATTTTCATCTAAAATATTTTATTCTTTAAAAAAATACTTGAGAAACAAAAATATTTTTAATAAAAAAAAATAATTAAAAAATATATTATTCTATTTTTCATAAAAATTTAACACATATTATCTTTAAAATTCGTTTTCTAAGATATTTCACACAGACAAATGATGCCATTTGATGTCTATGCAAATTACGTTCGAAAAGCAGTAGAAGAATACTCTGGTAACACTAGTCGAATGAACAAAAATCGGAATCCTATTGATGGCGCAAATATGCATAAATCGGACATCCTATTTATGAAAATTCATAAATCAGAAATTCCTATATATAAATCGGAAAAAATCGACTGCCTATATTTAATAAATCTTAGCAAATTTAGCCATCAATCAGAATCCTATTCATGATAAAACCGTCCTATTTTTTCTATTCGACCAGTGTAATATATCATGGCACATGGTTTCGTCTATCAATATGACACCTATAAGATAACGTAAAATCATATGTATTTGATATACAAAAATTTGTGTAATGTGATCATTAAAAGGGAAATTCTGTCATGCTACTAACATGTGACTTATCATTAAAATTTACGCGACGGCCCGTCACCAAAAAAGTACTGTTTGCGCCACATTACTGCGCCCGGACTATACATGTTCCCAAAATTGATTTTGGATTTTTGAGGTATTTCGACTTTTTAAAATTTATGCAGAATCTATTCTATATATGGAAGTAAAAAAAATACCTAGTTATGTGTATCTTTAATCAAAGAATAAATCTGGGTGGTCAAAAAATTTCGGATTTTAAGTAAAATAATTTCGTCTTCTATGAAAAACTATTTTGACTTTTTTCTCCAAAATACCAATTTCGGGGCCCCAAAATAATTTTGCGTGCAAGTATAGCCTGGACACGTGTGTCCAGTTTTTCTGAAATTATCATGCTCCATATCGAATTTGTAAGATGCATATGTAACCGAGCACAAAAAATAATAATGAAAAATTGTGTGTAAGTCATTGTTATATAAGATACAGATATTCTCAATCATATATATATACATGTCGTCAAAACTATTGAATTGAGTCAGACGCAATTAAAATTGAGAAAAATTGGAGTTGAGTCAAGGCAAATTTTGATTTTTACTAGTGGTTGACGCAATTAGTTGAGTCAGACGCAATTAAAAATTGAAATTTTAAGAGTTGAGTCAAGGCCAAATTAGTTTTGACGACATGTATACATATATATATACATTGTACAAAAAATAACACACGATACATTGTACATTCTTCTAAGAGAACAGATTAGTAAGTACTACATTTGAAGGATTATCATTATGAAATTACCTAGGTATATACCCAGGTACGATACCTAGGGAAATACTCAGGTAAATATTTTTAAAGATAAAGGAAATTATATTGTTTAGAAAAGAACCAATCTGAAGAAAGGAATGATAAATAGTTTGCGACACAGGAAGTGTCTGAGAAGATATAAATACAGGTCCTTTTGATTGAGTTCAAAAGCAAATTCTTAGTTCAGAGTTCAGTTAAATAGTTTTCCTTTAGTTCATACAGTTCTCTAAATTCCTTTAGTTCTTGATCTTTTAAAATTCTTATTTTATTTTATTTCTTAAATTCTTTATTCCTTAAACTGTTTTGCGGGCAAATTTACCTGCATTTTATAAAAATTATTGTAAATCCTTTAACATATCGGCTGATTATAAAAATTGACTGATTTTCTATTACACGAAAATTTTTTTTATTTACCTCTTAATAAAGTTAATAAAATTTATTAATAACAGATTTTGACTACTAAGTAAAGTTGTTCTTTTGGAGTAAAGTAAACAAAATAAAAGAAAAAATAAGATAAAATAACGTTATTAAACCTTTTAAGAAAGAAATAAAACAAATTTCCGCAGGGTAAGGGGGTTGAGTTGATGGGTTAGGGTCGGGTTTGATGAGTTGACAAGTACTTATTAACAGGTCTACTTATATTTAAACTCTTATTTACTTAATAAAATATTTTTAAAAATTACAAATGTATGTAAAATTTTGTGCCGAATATTTTTATTTAGGAGTTGAGAAGTAGTTTCCTTAATAAAATATTGAGATTTTTTTGATTTTTAAATTTCTTCGAAAAATAAATAAAATTATAATTGGTTGAGAGGATATCACCTGATCTAAAATTTTAAGACTTTCGCAATCAGCCCATATGATAATTTCTTTAAATATTGACCAATCATTTTTGTAATTTTTANTACCTCTTAATAAAGTTAATAAAATTTATTAATAACAGATTTTGACTACTAAGTAAAGTTGTTCTTTTGGAGTAAAGTAAACAAAATAAAAGAAAAAATAAGATAAAATAACGTTATTAAACCTTTTAAGAAAGAAATAAAACAAATTTCCGCAGGGTAAGGGGGTTGAGTTGATGGGTTAGGGTCGGGTTTGATGAGTTGACAAGTACTTATTAACAGGTCTACTTATATTTAAACTCTTATTTACTTAATAAAATATTTTTAAAAATTACAAATGTATGTAAAATTTTGTGCCGAATATTTTTATTTAGGAGTTGAGAAGTAGTTTCCTTAATAAAATATTGAGATTTTTTTGATTTTTAAATTTCTTCGAAAAATAAATAAAATTATAATTGGTTGAGAGGATATCACCTGATCTAAAATTTTAAGACTTTCGCAATCAGCCCATATGATAATTTCTTTAAATATTGACCAATCATTTTTGTAATTTTTATAGACAATGATTATATGTTTTTATTTAAAATTTTAAAATTTAATAAAAATATCATATGTAAAAATAAAATACTTTTGTTGAATTTTTTTTTAAAAAATTTTAAAAATAATTGCTATCTATATAAGTCAATTATTTACTAATTAAATATCAAAAATATTACTAAGTAACCTCAAAGTTTAGAATAAATCACATCCACTATAAAATTTTCATGCCTATTACTTTAAATTTAACTAAATAATAACTGTTTATATTTTAAAATTTCAAAAAATTATTGTATAAATTTTAAAAATTTATTATTCGATTAATTTTAAAGTAATGGGCGTAAGAATTTTGTGATAGATGTATACCTGCTGCCCAAATTCGAAATCCAAATGCCGAAATCCCAAATGCCAAAATCCCAAATCCCAAATCTCAAATTATAATTAGTATTTTTTGCCGAAATCTCAAATCCCACTTTGCTGAAATTGTTATTTTTCAAAAATATCGATATGATATTGAATCGATATCAATTTGATATTATACAATATCGAAATAATATCTCTGAAATATTTTTTATATTTATTACGACAATCGTAATAAATATAAAAAATATCTTAAAGATATTATTTCGATGTTATTAAATATCACCACGATATCAATATGATATAATTGCGATTTATTTTTTTAAAATTATTTTATTATTAAATTTTTAGAAATAATAAAATTGATATTGGTTTTATATAGAAAATATATTGTGTCGATATTTTGTTTTATTTTAATAATCATAATGATATAAAAAATATATCGTGTCGATATATTAAAATTTATTCTATATAGAATTGATATTAGTTTCATATGGAAAATATATTGTATCGATATATTTTTAATATTTTAAAATTTGTCCTGTTTTAATAATTATAACGATATAAAATTGATATTATTTTCATATAATATATATATGGTATCGATATACTTTTGATATTTTAAAATTTGTCCTATTTCAATAATTATAATGATATAGAAAATATATTGTATCGATATATTTTTGATATATTTTTGATATATTTTTGATATTTTTAATATATTTTCGATATTTTAAAATTCCATTTCAATAATTATAATGATATAAAATTGATATTAGTTTTATATCATATCGATATATTTTTAATATTTTAAAATTTGTCCTGTTTTAATAATTATAACGATATAAAATTGATATTATTTTCATATAATATATATATGGTATCGATATACTTTTGATATTTTAAAATTTGTCCTATTTCAATAATTATAATGATATAAAATCGATATAGAATATATATTGTGTTGATATATTTTCGATATTTTAAAATTTATTCTATTTCAATAATTGTAACGATATAAAATTGTAATATTTTCTATATTATTTCTATAATTATATAATTTCTATATTATACTAATATTATACTATTTCTAGAATTTTTATATTATTAACTATACAGGATGAAAAAAATATTTATTTTTATAATAAATATTAGAATCATGTTTTTCCATATTACAACCAGTTGAGCAAACGTGCACAAAATGTACCTTAGGTTGTTGATCTACAATATTAATAGGAAAAATAGTACTCCAGTCCCTTTTGTTTTTGTTTTCAAGACATAATTCAAATTTACAACAACGAAGTTGATTGTTTTCATTTGATATTTGATTGTACCATGTTATATAAAAAAATTGATATTCATTATTATCATTTCCTTTGTGACAGATAATTGATTTAACAATAGCATACGTTGAACCATGCTCAAATTCTTCTATCTCTATTGCATCCCCGGATTTAATTTTGATTCTATTAATTGTTCCATTTTCATTTTTCACTTCATAATATATAAAATTATGGAATCTTATTTTATTTGTTATTAATAGTCCATCTATTTTCAGACTTTGATAGGCAACGTGAAGTTGAGTTTGAATATCTTCTAGATCAAAATTTTCAAATTCTTTTTTTTTTAATTTTCGGGAAAGTTTTATATTTTGTATATATTCAAAAGATGATGTTATATCTAAATAAAAATTAAGTTAATATGAAAAAAGATTATAAACCAAAATAAATTTTTAAATAAATAATACCTTCAGAAATATTAATTGAATTATTTGTTATAAACCAATTATCGAATATTTCAATTTTCTTATAATTAACATTATTATAAAAAAATTTTCTAATACCTTCCATAGTATTATATCTTTTAATTAAATCAAAATCAATTTCTTTTTTATTGGTATGGGGAGCAAAAATTTTAAATGTTCGATGTACCATTTCTTTGACTCCAACTGATATATTTATTAAATTTCCATATGAAACTGCATGTTGAACAAGGTGAAAATTAACATGAACATTAGGTAACATATTAAACTCAGGAAACACCTATTAAGATAAAAATATTATAAGTTATAAATAATTATATTTTTATTAATTTTATAAAAAATTAAACTTACTTTAATTAAACATTCACTTTCTTCACGAAGCATAATATCTAGATTATTATAATCATCTTTATTTCGAAAATATGATGAAAATACTAATTTAGTACAATTTGCAATTCTAATCCAACATTCGATTATTTTTTTTATTAAATTATTTGAATTAAGGCTTGTTGCTGTTTTCATTTTTTCAAATACTTCTTTTTTGATATATTCTGGTGTCAAAAAACGTTGTAAAATAAATGGAAAAATCATTGCAAGTCGTTGGCAGTCACTCATATAAAATGATTTAGAATGTGATATAGGATTTTGCATTCTTGACCAATGTGATGGAAATTCAAAATATTTCCAAAATTTATTTAAATTTTTTTTTCCATTTTGTGATAATATTTCAAGTGTTGAATCCAGAAGGCGGGCAATTTTACCAGAAATTGCGTGATAAGGATCTTGTGGTATTTGTATAAATGGATTCCATTGTAATGAAGATAATGGAGATGGTTCTATACTTAATCCATATTTTGTTGCNCCTTGGGGTAAGTCTGCAGTGACTACACCAAGACCACCAGTTATTAAGTATTCTTCACCATTAATTTTCATCAAAATACCTTTTTCTAATTTTTTTACATCACGTAAAAATGGTTGTATAAACTCACTAAATGTTGCACCAAATGGGACGAATCCAATTATAAAGTGATTTTTTAAAAGTTTTCTTTGATGAAAGGGCATATTTCCAAATTGTAAATATACTCCACCTAATGAATGATAAACGGTACGATATGTTCCGAAGTCATCATAATATAAGTCTAAAAAAAACTTTTTTACTGGTAAATTTTTTGGATTATATGGTTCTTGGATATATTCACATGGGAGAGGTTGTCTTGATTCTATAGGCCTCGTAATGAAAACACCTGATTTTTTATATATTATTTCATTAATAAAATAATCATATTGATTAATATTATTATTATTATTTTTACCAAAAAAAATATTTAATTTTGATATTAAATTATTTTTAAAAATAAAACAAAAATCTTCTTCAACAAGCCACAAAGATTTATTGTTATTTATTTTTTTTTGTCTTTTTCTTTGTATATTATGTGGAAGTTCATTTAATTCATTATATTTTTCAATTTTTATTAGGATTTCTTTTTTATCGTTGTGAATAATTGCACGAATTTGTCCTTTCATTATATTATTTTTTGATGAATTAGACCAAAATATAACAGAATCACCAGTAAAATATGTATCTAATAATATTAATTATTAATAAATATAAAAATTAAAATTAATAAATAAAATTAAAATATTATATTATATTATATTTTATACCTTTATTATATTTTATATTGGTTATTCCAAAGAGAGGAGACTCCTGCCAAATTTTTCCGTGCCAAAATTCACTCTTTTGATCATTTTCAATTCCGGGACCAAAATAAAGTAATGGAGATATTTGTGTGTTCTTCAGAATTGTAGATATATGGTCAAGNATTAGAATATTCTTGATACTCTTGATCCAAATCATTATTAGAATATTCTTAATACTCTTGATCCAAATCATCGTTAAAATATTCTTGATACTCTTGATCCAAATCATCATTAGAATATTCTTGGTACTCTTGATCCAAATCATCGTTAGAATATTCTTGGTACTCTTGATTCAAATTATCGTTAAAATATTCTTGATATTCTTGATCCTGGTCATTATTAGATTCTTGATCCTGGTCATCATTAGATCCTTGGTCCTGGTTATTATCAGATTCTTGATCCTGATTATCGTTAGAATATTCCTGGAAACTGTTTTCTATCATCATATTTTCTTGCTGTTGCTGATTATTATTATCACT
>PQFF01000211.1:24676-37797 GCA_003547095.1 Diversispora epigaea
ATTTCTGGCTACAATTTCATATAAGATAGTTGGTATCTATCTTTAATACCCATTGAATGCGGTATAGGTATAGATCTAAGAATAAATTTATTATTTTTTGTCAATTTTATTTGAAGCGTAATATCTCCATGTACAGATGTTCAATTTTATCACAAAAGATATTATATGATAGCCTTAGGTTAGGGGAATCTAATAAAAAAAAGTTTGTACGTTTTAGATCACTCATTGTCTCACAATTACCTTTTTAATTTTAGCAATTATTTTCAAATTTTATCATTCCACAAATACTTTTGCTAGGGGAGTGTATATTGTATTTAGTATAGTAATAAATAATAACAAATTAATAAAATTATAATTTCGATTTTATTAATAAAATAAATAACGAATTTCTAAAAATATTCGTTATACGTTATACTGGATTTTTTTTGAATTTCGTTATAAGATTAATGAATTTTTTTATAACGAAGGCCTGATTGGCCCAGCCCCTAAATTCGTTGTAGAGTGAGTTGACTGTAATAATAATAATAATAATAATAATAATAATAATAATAATAATAATAATAATAATAATAATAATAAAACCGTGGGAGCAAGAATCGCAAGGGTTATAATAATAATAATAATAATAATAATAAAACCATGGGAATCGTGGAGGCTATAATAATAATAATAATAATAATAAAATCGTAGGGCAAGAATCACGAGGGTTATAATAATAATAATAATAATAATAATAATAAAACCGCTGTGGGAACAAAAATTACGGGGCTATAATAATAATAATAATAAAACTGTGGGAATCGCGAGGCTATAATAATAATAATAATAATAATATAAAACCGTGGGAGCAAGAATTGCGAGGGTTATAATAATAATAATAATAATAAAACCGTGGGAGCAAAAATCGCGAGGGTTATAATAATAATAATAATAATAATAAAACTGTGGGAATCGCGGGGGCTATAATAATAATAATAATAATAATAATAAAACCGTGGGGGCAAAAATCGCGGGGGCTATAATAATAATAATAATAATAATAAAACCGTGGGAGCAAAAATCGCGAGGGTTATAATAATAATAATAATAATAATAATAATAATAAAACCGTGGGAATCGCAGGGGCTATAATAATAATAATAATAATAATAATAAAACCGTGAGGCAAGAATCGTGAGGACTATAATAATAATAATAATAAAACTGTGGGAGCAAGAATCGCAGGGGCTATAATAATAATAATAAAACCGTGGGAACAAGAATCGTGGAGGCTATAATAATAATATTATTATTATTATTATTAATAATAATAAAACCGTGGGAGCAAAAATCGCAAGGGTTATAATAATAATAATAATAATAATAATAAAACCGTGGGAGCAAGAATCGCGAGGGCTATAATAATAATAATAATAATAATAATAATAATAAAACTGTAGGAACAAGAATCACAGGACTATAATAATAATAATAATAATAATAAAACCGTGGGAGCAAGAATCACGAGGGCTATAATAATAATAATAATAATAATAATAATAAAACCGTAGGAACAAGAATCACGGGACTATAATAATAATAATAATAAAACCGTGGGAGCAAGAATCGTGGAGGTAATAATAATAATAATAATAATAAAACCGTTGATACTACCTGTTGGAAGAGCGTGGGGGATTCTCAGCTAATTTACCAAGTTTAACCCGGTAGTTATCACTAAGAATAGTTATAGAGGTAAGTGATCCAATCGATATTGAAGATGTGAATAAATAAAAAAAGGTAAAGAAATCCAGAATTTTGGACAAGAGAAGGTATAAAACTGACAATAGTTTATTTTTGACAAAAAGGAATATTTTCGGGGGGGGAATAATGTAAAATAATCAATAATATGCAAAAGAAGAAGGGTGTAGAATTCAGGCGCAGGTTAATTAGTAAGATTCTAAATGTATACTAGGAAATTCAAAGAAAATGAAGTACACTGCGGCGGTCACGTGACTTTTTCGGGAGAATAATAAAATTATGTCGGTCAAAAGAAAAAAAAATTAAGACTATAGACTATGTAATAGTATTTGATTAAAATCCGGAACAGGTCAAGATAACAGTAAAACAAGAAATGAATGTATTTTGTTCAAGCTTTATATATAAAGAAATAAAAAGAAACAGTTTCTTTATTGAAGAAATTAAAGAGATAATACAAGCGAAGCAAATTTTTAAAGAAAATAATTATATCATAAAGAAACTATAAACTTTATTAAAACGTTTTTATTACTTTTTTCTGGCCTATGAGCACTACTCTTACATGAGGAAGAAAATTAAAAGTCTTTAAATACTTTTCAAGATCTACTTTATACATATAAATAAAGAAATCTATTTGTTACATAATAAAAGTAAAGAAAAATAAGCAAAGAAATAAACAAAAAGGTCTATTCTAATTTCTAAACAACTTGGCTTCTTGTAAATGGATGGCTGCTTCGAAGAGTGGTCATCTTTTAGATGGATTGTTCCTTCGCCAGGAAGAGTGGTCATCTTTTAGAAGAATGGTCGCTCATCCGCAGTTCCGCAGTTCGATTTTCCAAGTCACATGTCACGTGATAGGCGCAGCCGAAAAATTATACATACGTTTCTTAAACAAAATAAAGAAAATAATAATGAAAAAAAAAAAAAATAATAAGGACGGGGACAAGAGAGACACGACAATAGAAGCGGAATAGAGGTAGGTGAGGAAGGATAACTAGTGCTAAATACTAATAAGCATTAATAAGTAATAATAAGAATTATATAAAGTATATGTATACAAGATTATATATATATATAATTATAAGGAAAAATAAATAAATAAATAGAAGAAGAAAAGTAAATAAGTAAAAAAAATAATCGTAATACCGTGGGGCAAAAATTGCGGGGCTATAATAATAATAATAATAATAATAATAAAACCGTGAGGTGAGAGCTATAATAATAATAATAATAAAACCGTGGGGCGAGGGCTATAATAATAATAATAATAATAATAAAACTGTGGGAGCAAAAATTGCAGGGGCTATAATAATAATAATAATAATAATAAAACTGTGGGAGCAAAAATCGCAAGGGTTATAATAATAATAATAATAAAACCGTGAGAGCAAAAATCGCAAGGGTTATAATAATAATAATAATAATAATAATAAAACCGTGGGAATCGTGAGGGCTATAATAATAATAATAATAATAATAAAACCATAGGGCAAGAATCGCGAGAGCTATAATAATAATAATAATAATAATAATAAAACCATAGGAACAAGAATCACGGGGCTATAATAATAATAATAATAAAACTGTGGGAGCAAAAATTACAGAGGTAATAATAATAATAATAATAATAAAACCGTGAGGCAAGAATCGCGGGGGCTATAATAATAATAATAATAAAACCATGGGGTGAGGGCTATAATAATAATAATAATAATAATAATAATAAAACCGTGGGGCGAGGGCTATAATAATAATAATAATAATAATAAAACTGTGGAAACAAGAATCGCGGAGGCTATAATAATAATAATAATAATAATAATAATAATAATAATAATAATAATAATAATAATAATTATAATAATTATACATCAGGAATTAAATATAAACGTTCTAGTGCGTCCAAAATATACCGATCTATAGCGTCCTACGAACACCACCTACGTTCATATAGCGTATTAAATATGCTGTTCTAGTGCGTTCTCCGAACGCTTCGTATATATAGCATACTAGAACGCACCGTTCTAGTGCGTTCTCCAAACGTTTCGTATATATAGCGTACTAGAACGTACCATTCTAGTGCGTTCTCTGAACGTTTCGTATATATAGCGTACTAGAACGTACCGTTCTAGTGCGTTCTCCGAACGTTTCGTATATATAACGTCCTAGAACGCCTCTATATTATACGTGTTGCCCAAATCCCAAATAATTTGGGATTTGGAACGCCAAAATGCACAAATTACTAGTATTTGGGATTTGGGATTTGGGATTTTGGCAAAAGATACTAATTGTAATTTGGGATTTGGGATTTGGGATTTCGGCATTTGGGATTTCGGCATTTGGATTTTGAATTTGGGTGGCAGGTATACTCTATATAATTCCAGATGTAATAATTATAATATTAATTATATACTTGAAATTTAATACAAATAAAAAAAATAAAATAAAATATAAAATTATTTTTTGTTTTTCCATTAGTAAAGGAACCATTGTCATAGTGCCAAAATAGCATTAATTTTAAAAATTATAAGATACACTTTGTGATATAATCAATTTATTTCTTTAACAATTATTATTTATTATGTAACTTTATAAAAATACTTTATAAATTACAAATCAGAAATAACTCATTATGGTTTACATATATATAATATTTTATTTTAATAAATAAATATTAAAAATAGTACTAATTAACTTTAAAGCTGAGAATAATGTATCCTTAAATATTTGAAATGTTTAAAATAATTTGAAATATCAAAAATAATTTGGGATGCCAAAAATAATTTGGAATGCCAAAAATAATTTGAAATGCCAAAAATAATTTGGGATGTCAAAAATAATTTGGATTTGGGATTTGGGATTGAGATTTGGGATTTGGGATTTCGGCATTTGGATTTTAAATTTGAGTGGCAGGTATAGCTTCTAATGATCTAACTTTTGATATATTATTTACTTTTATTAATTTACTAGTTCTTCATTAGTAAATTTTTTTAAATATAAATCTTNGTGATATAATCAATTTATTTCTTTAACAATTATTATTTATTATGTAACTTTATAAAAATACTTTATAAATTACAAATCAGAAATAACTCATTATGGTTTACATATATATAATATTTTATTTTAATAAATAAATATTAAAAATAGTACTAATTAACTTTAAAGCTGAGAATAATGTATCCTTAAATATTTGAAATGTTTAAAATAATTTGAAATATCAAAAATAATTTGGGATGCCAAAAATAATTTGGAATGCCAAAAATAATTTGAAATGCCAAAAATAATTTGGGATGTCAAAAATAATTTGGATTTGGGATTTGGGATTGAGATTTGGGATTTGGGATTTCGGCATTTGGATTTTAAATTTGAGTGGCAGGTATAGCTTCTAATGATCTAACTTTTGATATATTATTTACTTTTATTAATTTACTAGTTCTTCATTAGTAAATTTTTTTAAATATAAATCTTCGAAGTCCTTTACTTTGATAACCTTCGAATACCTCCAACATAAACGTAATATTTATGAAGGTTATTGGTACCAAAAACTTTCATTTTTATTAATAAAACGTAATACTGCGGAGGTTATTGATATTAATAACTTTCAATAACCTTTACTTTATCATAATAAACGTAATATTTGCGAAGGTTATTGGTCCGATAACCTTCAATAACCTTTGAAAACGAAATTATTACAATAACCTTCAATATAAAAAATTTTCTGATGTTGATTTCTGTATTTTGTAATCATTATTACTGTCACTGTCACTGTTTCTTCCATGTTTACCAAATAAGATTTCTGTTAGTTCTTTAATTACTTCTTTATCCAACTCGTTATTATCTTTCTCTTTTGTATTAACATAATTGATATAAGTTATTTGTTTTAGTTTTGGACCATTTTGATTATTGTTATTATTATTACTATTATTTCCTTAGTTATATCTTCTAAAGTTATTATTATTGTTATTGTTATTGAAATTATTAAGAATATTTTGTCTTCAGGGTGGTGGTCGAATTGGTAGTCTATAGTCTTTCTTTATATGTCCTTCCTTTTCATAGTTAAAACATTTTGTATCTCTTGGTCCTCTATTTTGTAAGTAGTAGTTTCTTCTATTATTATTCATTTGTACTATTTGGATCTTTAATTAAGCTATTTTCTTGGTCAATTCTTCAATTTCATTCTTTGGTTCAACTTTCTTTTCCTTTTTCTTTAGATTTTCTTTAATTTATTTCTTTCTTAACTTTTTTTTCATCTCATCATTACTTTTAGATTCAGATTCAGATTCGTAATATCTTTCTTTCTTTTTTTTTTAGGTTTAATTCTATTAGTAATATCTCTTACTTCCTTGTGTCTTTCAATAAGTTTTACTATCTCTTTTACAGATTCTTTTCCATGTGTTAAAACTAGTAAGGCTAATTCTTGATTTAATCCTTTTAAGAATAATTTTACTTTTCTTTCTTCTAGTATCTTTCCTATTTTATTACAATTTTTCGTATAGATTCATCCTTCTTTATTTTCAATCTTTCTAATTTATTTAAAATTTTGTTTTTCCATTTTCTATTATAAAATCTTTCAATAAAGTCTTTTTTCATATCTACCCATATTGTTGTTTCTTGCATTTCTTCGATCCACTATTCCTCTGCATCTTCTTTTAAGTATACTTCCATATAATTTCTCTTCATTTTATCACTTTTCTATTGATTTGCTCTTGTCGCTTTTAGATATTCTTTTATCTATTCTAATAGGTCTTAAGTTCCATCTCCATATCGAAGCTGCCATTATTTTTTTCTTATTATCTTTTTCTGTTTCACTTTCTGTATCTTGTTCACTCTCTTTCTTTGCTTTGTACTCTTGTTGTTCTTGGTATTCCTCTTCATTCTTCAGTTCGTTTTTTTCTTTGATATTTTCTAGTTCCTGATTATTTCTTCGTAACTTTTTGTTTTCTTTTATCTTTTTAAGTTTTTGGAGTCTTTCTTGTTTCAGTTCTTGTAACTTTTCTTTAATTTCTTTTATATCTTGTTTAATAAATTGGTTAACTTCCTTTGATAAATGTTTTTTAGGAGATTCTTTCCTTGATGATATACCGGGCATGTTTACAATAAAAAATGATAACTTTGACTGAGTCTTTAAGTTTTAGTGTATTAGATTTACTTTTTCCCAAAGTTCTCTAAGGTTTGAACTTGAAGTAAGAGTTGAAAGCTCAATTAATATCAAGGTTGGCTCAATAATTACGCTTTTGGCTAATTAATTTTGCACCAGCTAAATTCTGGCTAAATTTTGGCTCAAAGGCTAATTAAATTACGCCGGTTAAATTCTGGCTCAAAGGTTAATTAATTTTTTTCTGGTTAAATTCAGGCGCAATTTCTGATTAGCTGGCACAATTTTGGTCACGTGACAAAAAGTTGATCAGATAAAATTATTAATTAATTTTATCGATATTAACATTTTAATATATTGTTTTAAAATAGCTATAATTTGGTCAATTTTAATGTTACAAAAAAACTCTTTCCTGAAAATTCGAAAATACTAAATAACAAAGAAACTATATTTCTTCTTTTATGTGATATAACAATAACAAGAGTTTATTAGGTTTCCTTTATATACACCGTTGAGTTAATAAAAATATTTTATTAACCTAGAAATAAACATGACACATAAAACAAAAAAAGTGAAATCAAGAGTCCTTAGTAAAAAAGAAAAAAACAGTTTGAAAGTATGAGAAGAAACACAGAAATCATTAAAAGAAAAAACACAAAAAATATTAAAAAAAAAGGAAGAAAAGAAAAAGGGAAAAGAAATAATACATTCGGATACCGAACCACCAGCTGCAACTTATCATATACTAAATACTGCTCACCTACCTATCTCTCGACTATACTTGCATGCAAAATTATTTTGGAACCTTGAAATTGCAATTTTGGGGAAAAAAGTCGAAATAGTTTTTCATAGAAGACAAAATTATTTTACTTAAAACCCGAAATTTTTTGATTACCCAAATTTATTCTTTGATTGAAGATACACATAACTGAGTACTTTTTTTACTTCCATATATAAAATGGATTCTGCATAAATCTCAAAAAGTCGAAATACCTCAAAAATCCAAAATCAATTTTGGGAACATATATACTCTCGACACGTAGTTCAGGACAGTAAACAAGATAGCTAGGCAACTCCTTCCAGGTTTAATACAAGAAAAAAGGAATATTATCTATCTGCCACCGACCTACTTGATATAAAAGATGAATATGATCAAGAAACTTTCTCAAATTCAAACTTGAAAATTTCTGACTATGAAACTTTTGAATACAAAAATTACAGAGAATCAAGTTCAAAAAAAAAGCAATATGCATTTAATAATCACTTAGAACCGTTTTCACCACCACCTACAATTTCTAATGAAGATTACGAAATTAATTCTGACTCAAAAGGAAAACAATATATAAATCACGACTACTTAGAACCGTTTTCACCACCATCCACGATTTCTAATGACGATCGCGAAATTATTTTTGACGAAAAAAATATCGAGACAGTTGAGAATTTAATAGAGATCGACAATGCAAATTTGTTACACAAACCCCTTACACATACTAAATTAAAATCAGCACAATTTATGAATAAACCAGAGCTGTTACACAGGTTATGTACTTCAGACAAGGGTCAAAAATTACCTTACGTGCAATCAATCCATAAAAATACAGGCTTAAAACAACAACTCCAAGAATTTTACTCAGCCTTGACATCTAATAATAACTTAATAGACTGGATAACTAATAACAACCTTGCGAAGATAGATATACAAACATGGACGTGGCTTCTTGCTTCGATTTGGAATTTAGATCGTCAACCAAAATACTGTTTTTTTACATTATTTACTAAAAACAACAAACCGAATCATCAAATAAAGTTCGAAACCTTAAATCTAAAACATATTAACAAATATAATGCTGTCCACAAAGAACAGGAACAAAAAATTCCATCTGCAACACTACGATATCAGGTTAATGATCTGGTAAAATATGAAATAGCCTTAAAATACTACTTTACTAAGGCTGAATTACCTCTCAATGCTTACCAAAAGAAAAAGACTCTACGAAATATATGTTACTTTCTTAGAATACCTAAAAAACAAATTAACTTATCTGAGGTCTTTAAAGTATTAAAAGAATATTATGTAAAAAACAAATTGATAATGTAAAAACCACCACTACCTAAACAATATCAGGACTATACATGTTCCCAAAATTAATTTTAGATTTTTGAGGTATTTCGATTTTTTGAGATTTATGTAGAATCTATTCTATATATGGAAGTAAAAAAAGTATAATCAAGATATTAAAGATAGTTGTATATGTAACTTTTTTCCCATTAAATTTCGTTCAGAAGTATACCTGCCGCCCAAATTCAAAATCCAAATGCCAAAATCCCAAATGTCAAAATCCCAAATCCCAAATTATAATTAGTATTTTTTGCCGAAATCCCAAATCCCAAATCCCAAATACTAGTAATTTGTGCATTTTGGCGTCCCAAATCCCAAATTATTTGGGATTTGGGCAACACGTATATTCAGAAATACCTTATGTCATGCGTATTTTACGAGACACATACACTTTTGGAAGATGGCTTCCATCAACATATATATCCTTCACCAGATATAAAACAAAGAAACCTCCACTCTCAAAAGATTACAACAAATTGGACTTTGGTCTAGATAAGTTATTTCCAATCCTGCAATTTAAAAATTCCAGTAAAAGACACGTGTATATCAGACAGGCAAAATGACATCTTCGAGAGAAATATTTTATTGGAAAACGATTTCCAAGAAGTTTTTTTACCCTACAAGACGNGATTTATGTAGAATCTATTCTATATATGGAAGTAAAAAAAGTATAATCAAGATATTAAAGATAGTTGTATATGTAACTTTTTTCCCATTAAATTTCGTTCAGAAGTATACCTGCCGCCCAAATTCAAAATCCAAATGCCAAAATCCCAAATGTCAAAATCCCAAATCCCAAATTATAATTAGTATTTTTTGCCGAAATCCCAAATCCCAAATCCCAAATACTAGTAATTTGTGCATTTTGGCGTCCCAAATCCCAAATTATTTGGGATTTGGGCAACACGTATATTCAGAAATACCTTATGTCATGCGTATTTTACGAGACACATACACTTTTGGAAGATGGCTTCCATCAACATATATATCCTTCACCAGATATAAAACAAAGAAACCTCCACTCTCAAAAGATTACAACAAATTGGACTTTGGTCTAGATAAGTTATTTCCAATCCTGCAATTTAAAAATTCCAGTAAAAGACACGTGTATATCAGACAGGCAAAATGACATCTTCGAGAGAAATATTTTATTGGAAAACGATTTCCAAGAAGTTTTTTTACCCTACAAGACGGAACCATGATGATTAAAACTAATCTACCAAGTAAAATGGATATAGCTAACAAAACTGCTGGAACCGTATTCCCTGTTCAAAAAAAAGAGTTAATATCAGAGTTTATAAAA
The DNA here is from genome assembly GCA_003547095.1 of Diversispora epigaea. Lineage (NCBI taxonomy): Eukaryota > Fungi > Glomeromycota > Glomeromycetes > Diversisporales > Diversisporaceae > Diversispora > Diversispora epigaea. The sequence continues at coordinate 34,934 of PQFF01000211.1, forward strand.
TTAAGGAAATATTATCATTTCGACAGGATTCCTACGTATTGAATTATTAAACGAAAACCCCTACCAAGTCTAGCCTCAGTCATAAGAGAAATCAAGACTTTTTTACCAAACAACATTAAAGTTCTAATTGAATCCTTTGCAGAAACCAAGGAGACCATAAAAATTCTCCGAAAATTCTATATTTTCAAACACTTAAATGATATCTTTTTTACAAACCTCCATGATATTAATTTTGATATACTTGACGAGTGCAAATCAGTCCAGTGCAAAAAAAAGAATACAAAACATAAAATAGAAGTACCTAATCCAGCTGAATTTTTTGATTTTTGAATAATAAAAGTTTTTTTTTTTTTTTCTCAGAGTTATGGTCTTTGTGTCCCTTTTATAATATTGACATTGGAGCTTCGGCTTCTTCAAAATAAATTTTTATTTTGTAGCAAGGTTAGACTGTAAATTAATTAACTTAGCTATTTTAGTTTTAGTCTGTTTTTATTTTGCAAATCAAAATATAAGTTTATGTACTTGTTATATAATTTTATATTAGATAAATAAATAAAAACAAAACTACGCTAGTCAAAAAAAAAAAAAAAAATTTTATTGTTACAAAAATGAAACATATATCATCTTGTAGCTAAGAACCAGATCTTTCAATCTGTCATAAGAATATCATAGTAGAAAATCACTCCTAGTTATGTAAAACTGATTTGAAATTAAAGCTAAAATTAATTATTTTTAAAAATTTAAAAATAATTATTTAATAAATTTTATAATTGCGCCATTATTTAACCTTTGCGTCAGAATTTAGCCATTGCGCCTGATTGCACCATGACTANTTAATTTTGATATACTTGACGAGTGCAAATCAGTCCAGTGCAAAAAAAAGAATACAAAACATAAAATAGAAGTACCTAATCCAGCTGAATTTTTTGATTTTTGAATAATAAAAGTTTTTTTTTTTTTTTCTCAGAGTTATGGTCTTTGTGTCCCTTTTATAATATTGACATTGGAGCTTCGGCTTCTTCAAAATAAATTTTTATTTTGTAGCAAGGTTAGACTGTAAATTAATTAACTTAGCTATTTTAGTTTTAGTCTGTTTTTATTTTGCAAATCAAAATATAAGTTTATGTACTTGTTATATAATTTTATATTAGATAAATAAATAAAAACAAAACTACGCTAGTCAAAAAAAAAAAAAAAAATTTTATTGTTACAAAAATGAAACATATATCATCTTGTAGCTAAGAACCAGATCTTTCAATCTGTCATAAGAATATCATAGTAGAAAATCACTCCTAGTTATGTAAAACTGATTTGAAATTAAAGCTAAAATTAATTATTTTTAAAAATTTAAAAATAATTATTTAATAAATTTTATAATTGCGCCATTATTTAACCTTTGCGTCAGAATTTAGCCATTGCGCCTGATTGCACCATGACTAAATTCCAGGCTTAATTGGCTAAATTAAATCTGGCTAAATTCCTGGCTCAATTCGCATTGCACTTACCATCCCTAACTTGGAGATCTTGACTCTCTTTTAATAGGTTTATACTGTCATGGTCTTTTTGAGTTTTTCAGGTTTATTTCTTTTTTAAAATATTTTATTCGGTTCTACTTTTTCACTAAGGTTTTCATTCATCCTTTTTATAATATTTTCAAGATTGATCTTCATCAATACTTGTTTTTTTATTTATCACATTTTTTTGTTGAAGATACTCCTTATTGGAATTTTTATAGAGAATGGAGCCTTTTGCAATAAGTTTCTCTTTTTAGGTGAATTTTCATTACACAGGTCTTATTGTCATTGCCTTAATATTTTTCTTTTAGGCCTTATTGTCATTGCCTACAAGATTTATGAATTTATGTTCCATTAGGTTTTATTGGTATTGCCTACAGAACTTATTAGTATTGCCTACAAGACTTACAAAATTCTACCTTATAGAATTTACAACTTTTGCCTTCCATATCTTATTAATATTGTCTCCTAGGTCTTACAAAGTCTATCTAAATATAATATGTTCCTTTCAAGACTTAATTTCTACCTTACTCATGAACATTTATATTTAATATGCATATATTTCACAGGTTTTATTACCATTGTCTACAGATCTTATTGTCATTGTTTAAGAGTTTAAATAATACAAGAGTGATCAGTCCTTAATATTCTTCACTTTAAAATTAATGAAAATTTCTTCCTCTCAAAATACATAACTTCTAATTTACTTTCACAATTTCTTAGTAATTGTAAAATTACCTTCCTTTCTTATTACAGATTCTTCCAAAATTTTGACAATAGTTCTCTACTATTATCTTAAATTTTTTTCCTTAAATTATTTTTTAAAATCTTCTTAAGAATACTTCCTTTTCTAATTATTTTTCTTTTTAATTTCCTTTCCGCTAGAAGGCACCAAACTGTCATGGGTGTATTTTCATACTTTCTACTTACGATTCTTTTAAGAAGTTTATAGTCCTTTTCATTAGGTACAAGATTTTTAGTTTAGTCATTCCTTTATTTTAGAAGATATCAGTTAGTTTTTAGTTAAAACTAACAAACTAATAATTCTTCCAAGTCATTACAACTTCGTTACTTCTATTAATAACTTCATTATTAATAATTATGTCTATTAATAACTTTATCCCTATAAGAAATATGTATACTTAAAAAATACTTAAAATATTATTATTTTATACTTAAAATATATTAAAATATACTTAAAAAATACTTAATTTAGGTAATGAGTAAGTATGTTTTAGGTATATACTTAAAATATACTTAATTTTAAATATGTTTTAATAATATTTTAAGTATATTTTAAGTATATACCTAAAACATACTTACTCATTACCTAAATTAAGTATTTTTTAA
>PQFF01000211.1:43070-53389 GCA_003547095.1 Diversispora epigaea
AGCCTACTATGAGGCTCGTGAGCCGGCTCGAGCCTTATGAATCGAGCCTTAGTTGAGCTTGGCTCGCGAGCCTAAGGCTCGCGAGCCTATGAGCCTATAATATCAGGCTTGGCTTGGCTTGGCTCGGCTCGGCTCACTAGGCTCGTGAGCCTTAAGGTTTTTGAGGAGCTTTAACTATATCATGTGAACATGTGACTTATTACTTATATTTTGTGTGATTAAACTATTTAACTTCCTATTTACATGTTAATAAATGTTATTAATTATTACTAATTATTATTATTATCTTGATATTTATATTTTCATTTGTCAAATAATTATTTCTAATAAAATACAAAGTTAAATAATATAATGATTATATATTTTGATATATTTCTGCTATGGTAATTCTATTCGGTAACACCGGTACCTGGAAATAAAATAGCATAAGAAAAATTAGAACAGAAAGAAACATAGAAAAAAAGAAAGATAAAGACAACAAGAAAAGATAACACTGGGTGTGTTCACATGCGAATTTGGATTTGGATTGGGTCAATCCAGATTCAATCCAGATTGATAACTGATTGGCCAAATCCAAAAATCAATCCAATCTTGTTCGCAATATTTATATTTTTTATAGATCATTGTTTTCATTATGACGAACCATCAAACTTTTTTTTTACTTGCAATAGATACCTTATATAAAACTTCTTCTTCCTTAAGTAACTCAAGTAGTTCAAGTGATGAGGAAATCGAAATTTTAACTGGAGTTGTCCAAACATTTCAAACCCTTAATGGAAGTAAATTTAAAAAAAAGAAACAAGAAAAAAGAACAAAAAGTACAGTTTGGTTTACAAACATTTGTATACAATAGCAAAATGAAAAATTTAGAAGGCATTTCCGACTTGGTAGAGATTATACATGTTCCTAAAATTGATTTTGGATTTTTGAGATATTTCGACTTTTTGAGATTTATGCAAAATCTATTCTATATATGGAAGTAAAAAAAAACCCAGTTATGTGTATCTTCAATCAAAGAATAAATTTGGGTAGTCAAAAAATTTCGGGTTTTAAATAAAATAATTTCGTCTTCTATAAAAAACTATTTCGACTTTTTTTCCCGAAATTGCAATTTCGGGGCCCCAAAATAATTTTGCGTGCAAGTATAGTAGAGATATCTTCGAATAGATTTTAAGAGAAATTTCACCTAAAACAACAGAAAACCATGGAATATCAATGCATTTAAAATTGGCTGCAACTTTGTAGTTTCTTGCAACTGGTAAATCATTTCGTGCAATTATACAACGATTTGGTATTGGTGTTTCAACTTTTCATTATCATTTTAGAAATACTATTCAATTAATTATAAATGTATTTTTAAAAGAAAAAATCAGGTAATTTTTTCTTTAATTTATTTTTTATTTAAAAAATATTTATAATGTTTTTTATTTCAGATTTCCAATAAATAATAATAAATAGCAAAAAGTTATTAATGGTTTTTGTCTATTAAAAGGTTTTCCACGAGTTATTGGAGCAATTGATGGAAGTCACATTCCTATTAGAGCACCATTTAAAGATAGTATAGATTATTTTAATAGAAAAAAATTTTATAGTGTAGTATTACAAGCAGTTTGTGATTCACAATACAAATTTATAGATATTTATTGTAGATGGGCAGGTGCACATCAGTAATTTTTATATAACGTTATATAACGTTTTATGGACGGAACGTTCGTATTGCATTCTAGAACGACACCTACGTACTAGAACGTAACGTTCTAGTACGCTATAAATACGTACCGTTTATACTATACATGTCATCAAAAGTAAAAAGCCATTGACTCAACTACTGAAATTTAGTTGCGTCTATGTAATTGCGTCAAAATAATTGCGTCAATTGCGTCAATTGCGTCAATTTTTCATATGACTCAATTCCAAATTTTTAAATTTTAATTGCGTTTGACTCAATTCAATAGTTTTGACGACATGTATAGTTTATACTACGTTTAATGAACGGTGTATATATAACGTTATATATCGCTGTTTTAAAACGTATAATGAACATTTCGTATTAATAACGTTGTATATCAGTGTTTATTATCATTAGTCAGTACGGTACGAAATGTTTGTTTTTACGTGATATATAATGATATTTAAAGCATCGTTTAATAACATAGACGAGCAGAACGTATTTATTGTGATCTAGAACGTCAGATTAATTGCTTTAATGTTTATTTGCATTTTTTTTATTAAATTTATCGTTAAATAACGTTTTTTAATTTAATTTATTCGTTTTTTTTAAAAATTACACTTTTTTTGAATATAAAATTTAATTTCAATCTTTATTATTTTCTTTTATTAACTATTATTTTACTTTTATTATAATTATTACATGAAATATATAAAAAAATATTATTTCGTTATGAATTTTTTAAAATATTAAAGTAATAAACATCATCTTTCATTCCATATCGCTTTCTTCTATATTGTATTCGTCCAAATTTATATCGTTTTCTTCATTAGAGTCAATATAAATTACACCATCATCTTCGTTGTCTTCATTCATATTGTCATTGTTATCCTTTTCGAATTCTGAGGCGGATCCTGAGGATGATTCTGATTCTGATGATGAAATATAGATATTTCCATTTTCGATTTTATCCTAAATTATAACGATATTTAACGTTTTTTTTTGTTTTTCTGGTGTCTTCAATAAATTAATATCTAAATAAAACTTACTATATATTTTCTGATTTTTGATTTTATGATTACGTCTTTTATTTGTATACCTCCATTATCGGGATCAAGAGTTATTTCAATTACTCCTACGGTAAACGCAAGGAGGTATTTTGTTTTCTTAGCAGGATTTGTAAAAGCTTTTTGTAATATTCTATTACACCATATTAGTTTTTCATCGTTATCGTCTTCATTTATTTTTTTATGTAATTTTTTGAATGCTTTTTTAACTTCTTCTTTTTTTTTCCAATCCATTATTTCTTTTTCCGTCGCGCTGGTATTAATACTTGGTAATGAATCTTTGCCAAAGGTAGAAAATATTGACGATTTAATTTTGGCAACAATATTGCCCCTCTTTGATCGAAGTTTCAATAGCAACTATATTATAAAACGTTATTTAACGTCATTTTTTATTAAATGTCATTTAATATAAAGTAAATTATTAATTAAATTATATACCTTACTATGAATACTTTTTTCAAAATACGAATTCCATCTTTTTTCCAAATATTTTGCAAGAAATCCGGGATTGGTCGAATTTATGTAGTTCTTTGTTTCTTTTTTTAATTTTTCTGAGTNTTTATTTATTACATTTTGAATATATAACGAAACATTTCGTTATATATATATATATATTATTATATTCTCTTCTTTAAATTATATTTTGACATTATTTTATCTCAAATAATATATTATTTTACTCTTTATATAGATTTATCCTCGCTTCTTTAACAAATAAATTAAATATTTATATTTACCATTATTTTTTCTCTTTCTAAAATATCTGCATGTATGTGCGATATATTCTTTGGTGTAGTTAGTTGAAATTGAAAAAAATTTTTGAAAATTAAAAAAAAAGTATTTTTGAAATTGGACTTTTAGCAAAAAAAAATCGAGAATATTACGTTATATAACGTTTTTTTTCGATGAAAAATTTAATATATTTTTTTATTATATTTAATATACATAATGTAAATAAAGGATTTTTGTAATTACTTGGCATCATATTGTAAAATTATGAAAGTGAAACAAAAAAAAAATAATTATTAAATGAGTGTATAAGATAAAAAATTTCGAAACTTAGTTCGAAATTTTTCACTTAAAGTTATCCCTTCATTTTTTGTGGTAAGTAAACAACCTTTATAAGGTAGGGGTTTAAATAGTATTTTATCATTTGANAGTAAATTATTAATTAAATTATATACCTTACTATGAATACTTTTTTCAAAATACGAATTCCATCTTTTTTCCAAATATTTTGCAAGAAATCCGGGATTGGTCGAATTTATGTAGTTCTTTGTTTCTTTTTTTAATTTTTCTGAGTTCGGGTACATATCTGTTTCTATAAATGGTTCTGATACAATATTGGCTATCTCCTGTAAAAAATATTTATAATTAATTTTTATTTATATATATAGAAAATAAAGTATAACAAAATTCTTACATTTAAATATAATTCTTCCGATTTCTTCTGTTCTTTCGAATTATTTGAATCATTTCCATTTTTTTTTATTTCGGTAATGTCTTTTTTTATTTCAGTTATGTCTTTTTTTATTTCTAGTAGTGTATTCATTATTTTTTGATTCGTTTTTTCATCTAAATTGTAGAAATTCAACATTAATTATCTTATAATATATTTAATTATTTTCAAAACCGATATATAACGTTTATTACCTCCAAATTTATTAGTTTGCTTTTTTTTGTTAGCTTCATCCAATGAAGATGATGATTGGGATTTTCTTTTGAAAATTGGAAAAGATGCGGATTGAGTTNTTTCTATAAATGGTTCTGATACAATATTGGCTATCTCCTGTAAAAAATATTTATAATTAATTTTTATTTATATATATAGAAAATAAAGTATAACAAAATTCTTACATTTAAATATAATTCTTCTGATTTCTTCTGTTCTTTCGAATTATTTGAATTATTTCCATTTTTTTTTATTTCAGTAATGTCTTTTTTTATTTCAGTTATGTCTTTTTTTATTTCTAGTAGTGTATTCATTATTTTTTGATTCGTTTTTTCATCTAAATTGTAGAAATTCAACATTAATTATCTTATAATATATTTAATTATTTTCAAAACCGATATATAACGTTTATTACCTCCAAATTTATTAGTTTGCTTTTTTTTGTTAGCTTCATCCAATGAAGATGATGATTGGGATTTTCTTTTGAAAATTGGAAAAGATGCGGATTGAGTTGATGCAGTAGGAGTTGATGCAGTAGGAGTTGATATAGTAGGAGTTGATTCAGTAGGAGTTGATGCGGTAGTAGTCGATGCAGTAGTAGTTGATGCAGTAGTAGTTGATGTAGTAGGAGTTGATGCAGTTGGAGTTGATGCAGTTGGAGTTAACGTGGTAAGAGTTGAAGCGGAAGATTTTGATTTTGTTGGGATTGATTTTGATGTTAATTTTAAAGTTGATTTTGTTGTTGCTATTGATCTTGATGCCGAAGTAGGAGTTGAAACTGATGTTGATAATGTCACCGTTGCTTCTTTATTGTTATTGTTGATTTTGAATTTTTTTGTATTACGTGGCTTATGAATAAAATATATTTTTATTTATTACATTTTGAATATATAACGAAACATTTCGTTATATATATATATATATTATTATATTCTCTTCTTTAAATTATATTTTGACATTATTTTATCTCAAATAATATATTATTTTACTCTTTATATAGATTTATCCTCGCTTCTTTAACAAATAAATTAAATATTTATATTTACCATTATTTTTTCTCTTTCTAAAATATCTCCATGTATGTGCGATATATTCTTTGGTGTAGTTAGTTGAAATTGAAAAAAATTTTTGAAAATTAAAAAAAAAGTATTTTTGAAATTGGACTTTTAGCAAAAAAAAATCGAGAATATTACGTTATATAACGTTTTTTTTCGATGAAAAATTTAATATATTTTTTTATTATATTTAATATACATAATGTAAATAAAGGATTTTTGTAATTACTTGGCATCATATTGTAAAATTATGAAAGTGAAACAAAAAAAAAATAATTATTAAATGAGTGTATAAGATAAAAAATTTCGAAACTTAGTTCGAAATTTTTCACTTAAAGTTATCCCTTCATTTTTTGTGGTAAGTAAACAACCTTTATAAGGTAGGGGTTTAAATAGTATTTTATCATTTGATTAATCGATAATGCAGATCATTCCTGATCATGCATATATAGATCTGCATAACAGTATAAACAATGGTTTATATGTAATACGGAATATTTTATTTTTAATCTGATTTTCTCACCGATTTAATAATCTATTCCCAACAAATTCCTTCTATAAAATGTACATATGGGATTCCTTCCTTTAATGTAGTGAGGAGTATCATGTTATAAATTAAATTTCTTCTATATAACTTGTTTCACAGCATTTTCTTTCTTTATTTGAGGTGTTATGTTATTTTCAAATAAATATGTTACGAATATTTTATGATTTATGAACTTCCTTTTGAAGAATTCTCATTATCTTTAATTAAATAAATGTTTAATATATTAGAAAAAAAATGATAATCATTTAACATATAACGTTGTATTACGTTTTAAATTAATAATAAACGAGTAATTTTCAAGTAATATTAAATTTCATTAAATAATGATTATAATTTATAACATTAAAGTATTTAAATGAACCAAATTCAATTCATTTTATTAATCATTCCTTCCAATTATTCATTTAATGATAACAATGGCTTTTGAATGTCCGTTTTGTAATCGTGTTCTTTCAAGCCGTTCTGCTTACAGTCAACATGTAAAAAAATGTTCTGAAAATTATGATTCAAGTAGTTTTAGTAGTTCTGAAGAAATTCAAAATGAATTTGATATAATTACGCCTGAGCAAGATGTAATCAATATTAATGAAATATCATAAAATTTGTTATATAATATTATTAATTTTTTAATAATTCATTATTTATATAGGATAATAGCGAAGATAATTGAAATAATGAAATAATTTATATATCGGATGATGAACCTATGTTTAGTTCAAGAAGAAACGAAACCAGTGAAATTATGCAAGGTATGTGAAAATTTCTTATTATAATCTTTTGATTATTATTAAATATATGTAACCAATATAAATTATAAAGTTGAAATAGATGAATGTCCGCAAAATATTGATAGTCTAACATTCGAGGAACACGCATCTATACAATATGAAGAGCCCACATCCAGAGAACCTGAATTTGAAACTGAAGAATCTAAATTTGAATCTAATGAAACTGAATCTGAATCTAATGAAACTGAATCTGAATCTAATAAAACCAAATTCGAATCAGATAAAACTGATAATGAATCCAACGAATCTGAAGAATCTGAATCAGCAGAAGAAGAAACTGAAACCATACCAAAATTTCCAAACAATACCTATTCTGATTTAATGACATTAATTATCCAACATAACCTAAATAATAAAGTCGGAAACGCAATAATACGTTTTTTTAATAAATATTCAAATCTACCAACATTACCTCTTCCCAAAAACATAGAACAAGGAAGAAAACTAATGGATAGGATGAAATTAATTAACTTATTAAACAAAGAAAAAGTAATTTTAAAATATAATAACAAAGATTATATCATATATTATCAGCCTATAACAAATTGTATTAAAAACATTTTATCAATAAACTTTGCTGAAATCGTTGTTTTTTAAAAATATGATTTCGATATCAAAAAGATATCAATACTACATCGCAAAAATATCCCTATAATATAACTATTTAAAATATGACAATTATATCATGACGATATTATAAGGATATCATTATAATATCATTGCTATATTTATAAATATCACTATGATATTATATAATACCTTCAGGATATTATATAAAACTAAAAAATTTAATATTATTAAATATTTTTATGATATTGTTTCGAGAATATACAATATCGAAATGATATCAAAATTATATTTTTTTGTTATTAAATAATATCTCTGCGATATTTTGATAAAATTAAATTATGAAATATTGATTTTATTTCATAACGATATCTTTACGATATTTTTAAAAATTCAAAATATTTAAATATCTCAGCGATATTTTTTATTTATTTTTAATATCTTAATGATATCAAAAGAATATTAATATGATAATTTTTTTTTTTGAAATAATATATCTGCGATATTTTGATAAAATTAAATTATGAAATATCAATTTTATTTTGCAACAATATCTTTACGATGTTTTTAAAATTCAAAATATTTTAGTGATCTTTTTTATTTATTTTTAATATCTTAATGATATCGAAAGGATATTAGTATAATAATTTTTCTTTTTAAAATAATATATTTTCACAATATTTTAATAAAATTAAAATTATAAAATATTGATTTATTTTGCAACAATATCTTTACGATGTTTTTAAAATTCAAAATATTTTAGTGATCTTTTTTATTTATTTTTAATATCTTAATGATATCGAAAGGATATTAGTATAATAATTTTTCTTTTTAAAATAATATATTTTCACAATATTTTAATAAAATTAAAATTATAAAATATTGATTTATTTTGCAACAATATCTTTACGATGTTTTTAAAATTCAAAATATTTTAGTGATCTTTTTTATTTATTTTTAATATCTTAATGATATCGAAAGGATATTAGTATAATAATTTTTCTTTTTAAAATAATATATTTTCACAATATTTTAATAAAATTAAAATTATAAAATATTGATTTATTTTGCAACAATATCTTTACGATGTTTTTAAAATTCAAAATATTTTAGTGATCTTTTTTATTTATTTTTAATATCTTAATGATATCGAAAGGATATTAGTATAATAATTTTTCTTTTTAAAATAATATATTTTCACAATATTTTAATAAAATTAAAATTATAAAATATTGATTTATTTTGCAACAATATCTTTACGATGTTTTTAAAATTCAAAATATTTTAGTGATCTTTTTTATTTATTTTTAATATCTTAATGATATCAAAAGAATATTAATATGATAATTTTTGAAATAATATTTTGATAAAATTAAAATTATGAAATTATACAAGCATATTTGATCGACATATAGTATATTCTACCCTTAACAAAAATCAAAAGAAGGTTTTGTTTACAGAGTCCTTCAAACTCTGGATCACTAAGCTCAGTGATCAGGCTAGATCAGGTTAGCGAGGCTGGTACCAAGCCATTACTGGAATTCCACCAGAGTTCGTAAGTGAACTATTCATGTCGATTATGCTCTGTAAGGTTTACCCGACTGAACAACCGATGAAGCATCACGGGAACCGGACGATAAGTTGCCCAAACTATACACCCTTTTTAGCCTTAGGAAGGGATAGTCCTTATCCGAGTAAAAGCTGCAGTTACTCGAGGTCCTTAGGTTGGACCAGACACATTTGCCTTGTTAAATGGTAGCATAACCATTAACCGTTAATAGTATAGGTTTTCAAATCTATTTATATACACAATTAATAAAATATAAAAATATTATGGGATTAAAAATTTGTTAAATACTCATTTGAAAAATTTTTATTTAAATTTTTACAATTTTTATTGCTGTCACAAAAAAGATTTTAAGTTTATTTAATTCAGTCTGCTTATTTTTGAGATCTACAGCGGCTTGAAGTTGTGAACTAAACATAACTTCAATTATATTAATAGTAATAGAGCTATCGATAACAGAATCATTAATTAATTCTTTTAATTCCCATCTAGAAAATTTTATAATGTTTATTGAGAAACAAGTATATAACAATTTATTTCTAATGCTAAAGTATGTGATATATAATATTCAACACCTAATCTATACATGTCGTCAAAACTAATTTGGCCTTGACTCAACTCTTAAAATTTCAATTTTTAATTGCGTCTGACTCAACTAATTGCGTCAATCACTAGTAAAAATCAAAATTTGCCTTGACTCAACTCCAATTTTTCTCAATTTTAATTGCGTCTGATTCAATTCAATAGTTTTGATGACATGTATAACCTAATCAAGCCACAACCCTAATAGGTATAATAAATACCTAATCAAGCTAGAACTCTAATAGGTGTGACTTGAATATGTGATATATAATATTTAACATCTAATCAAGCTATGTTAGTTAAAAATGAATAATTTTATTACGAATTACAATAGAATTTCAATTTTTGTTATTTAATTAGTAAATTATAACCTATTTTATTATCGATATTATTTATTGAGTATTGCTAAATATCACCGCAGGTGATTGTCACCACTAGGTAAAATTTCATAATTCCTTGATTAACCCTAACCTTAACTTTTCCCAGTGGTAACAATCACCTGTGGTGATATTTAGCAATTTTCTTATTTATTTATTCTATTACCAATATTACCAATATCTATTAAATAATAAATTCTTTTTAATACTTTTATTTATATAATTATAATTATAATATATTATTATATTTTTTCTAATAATTAAAATATTAAAAATAATTAAAATATTAAAAAAAAAAAATATGACAGCAAGGTGACCAATTCCTTGCAGAAAAAGAAAAAGAAATTATCGCACTATCGCACTATCGCACTTTCGCACTTTCTCACTATCGCACTTTTGCACTTTTGCACTTTTGCACTTTTGCACTT
>PQFF01000211.1:102497-133351 GCA_003547095.1 Diversispora epigaea
GATACCTATCGGGTACCTATCTGGTACCTATCTGGTACCCGATAGGTACCCGAACTTCGGGACGTGCACACCCCCTATCTGGTACCCGATATATACCCGATATATATTATTTTGACCTGTGTGTGGAGCTATAATAATAATTATAATAAAATCGTAATAATAATAATCTTAATAATAAAACCGCGGAAGCTATAATAATAATAATAATAAAAAAAAAACTGTAGGGATAAGAATCGTAAGAGCTAAAAATCATGGGAGACAAGAATAATAATAATTATAAAATCGTAGGGGCTATAATAATAATAAAACTATAGAAGCTATAATAATAATAATAATAATATAATAATAATAAAATCGTGGGGCTATAATAATAATTATAATAAAACTGAGCTATAATAATAATAATAATAATAACATCCAGAATTATATAGAGGCGTTCTAGAACTCTATATATACGAAACGTCCGGAGAACGCACTAGAACGGTGCGTTCTAGTACGCTATATATACGAAACGTTCGGAGAACACACTAGAACGGTACGTTCTAGTACGCTATATATACGAAACGTTCGGAGAACGCACTAGAACGGTGCGTTTTAGTACGCTATATATACAAAGCGTTCAGAGAATGCACTAGAACGGCATATTTAATATGCTATATGAACGTAGGTGGTGTTCGTAGGACGCTATAGATCGGTGTATTTTGGACGCACTAGAACGTTTATATTTAATTTCTGATGAATAATAATAATAATAATAATAAAATCGCGGGAGCTATAATAATAATAATAATAATAATAAAACTGCAAAACTATAATAATAATAATAATAATAATAATAATAATAATAATAATAATAATAATAATAAAATTGCGGGGGCTATAATAATAATAATAATAATAATAATAATAATAATAAAATCGTAGGGATAAGAATCGTGGGAGCTAAAAATCGTGAGAGATAAAATGGTGAGAGCAAGAATCATGAGGGCTAAAAATCGTGGGAGACAAAGGAATTGTGAGGTAAGAAGAAGAAGAATAATAATAACAAAATCGCAGGGGCTATAATAATAATAATAATAAAATCGTGGAGGCAAGGGCTATAATAATAATAATAATAATAATAAAACCGTGGGCAAGAATCATAGAAGCTAAAATTGTGGAACCATGAGGCAAGAAGAAGAATAATATTAATAATAAAATTGCGAGAGCTATAATAATAATAATAATAAAACCGTTAATAATAATAATTTTTGTTTTGCAATTTCGATAAGTAGTTATAAGTATAAGTGTAGATTCTACAATTATATCATATGTCATGTGTTGCAAATGTTTGTATAATATTTTATTTTTACTTACTTATTATATTGTTTTTCAAACATTTTTAAAAACTTTTATACTTTATTTACTTCAAAATATTTAGAAAACTTACAAAAAAATATAATATTTTTAAAGGTAAATAAAAAATAATAATATTAAAGAATTTTAAAATATTTCGAAATCTTACAAAAATACATATAATATTTTTATTTTCGTTTATTTACTACAGTGTTTTTTAAATATTTTAAAGGTAAATAAAAAATAATAATATTAAAGAATTTTAAAGTATTTCGAAAACTTATAAAAAAATATAATATAATACTCTCATTTTTGTTTATTTACTATAGTGTTTTTTAAATATTTTAAAAGTAAATAAAAAATAATATTAAAGAATTTTAAAATATTTTGAAAACTTACAAAAAAATATAATACTTTCATTTTTGTCTATTTACTATAGTGTCTTTCGAATATTTTAAAAGATAAATAAAAAATAATAATATTAAAGAATTTTAAAATATTTTGAAAACTTACAAAAAAATATAATACTTTCATTTTTGTCTATTTACTATAGTGTCTTTCGAATATTTTTAAAGATAAATAAAAAATAATAATATCAAAGAAATAATAGTGATAATAATAGTAACAAAAAATAATCTTTTTATTTTTCAAAATTTGTATTATTTAAAATTTTTTTATAAAAAAAATAAATAAAAATATAAATATAATTTTAAAAAGTTACGAAAATAAATGTAAACTTGCGAAATATTATGAAAAGTTTTAAAATTTTGTGTGAAATATTGTGAAAATATTATAAAATTTTATGAAATTTTATGAAAATTTTTGCAAAATATTGTGAAAATCTTGCGAAACCTTGCGAAATCTTGCGAAATTTTTGCAAAATATTACGAAAATATTGCAAAATATTGCGAAATATTGCGAAAATTTTTTATGAAAATTTCCGAAGGTGTCAGAAATTTGCGAAAATTTGCAAAGTGAAAATTTGCGCAAATTTTCGCTTATTAAAATTTCCTGATGACTACATCAGTAAATTTTTTTAAACGTAAGCCTTCGAAGTAGTGGTACGATCTGGATTAATCCGTGTAATCCGTCATCCGTATCACCATCAAAAATTTAATCCGTAATCCGTTATGAAGTCAATTTAATCAATCCGCGAATTATCCGTTCAATCCACGGATAATCCGTTCAATCCGCGGATCATCTATTCAATCCGTGGATAATCCGCTTAATCCGTCCAATCCGAGGATTATCTGTTCAATCCGCGGATCATCTGTTTAATCCGCAGATTATTCGTTCAATTTATTTTTTTTAAAGTATATATTTAATTTAAAATTTTATTATTTATTGATATTTGTTATTTAGATAATTAAATAATTTATATTATTTATATATTTATTTAATTAATAATTAATTTTGTAAAATAAAAATACAATTATATAGTTTTTTATTTTTATTTATTAGTTATTTTATTAAAATATTATTCTTTTTTTTGTTTAACGGTACTGCGCCACCCGATTTCACTAAAAATAGTTCTAAAAATAATCAAAAATAATAATTGATACCTTTAAATATTTAAAAATTATCTAAACTAATAAAATAAACGAAATATTATCTATTTACAACTCTATAAACTCTTTTAAAACTATATAATTACTCTTCTTTCTTGTTTAAATCTATAGCATAGTAATGTGAATAATGTGCTGATTTCATTATAAAATAGTTTTAAAAAGTAATAGTTAGTACTTTTAAATATCTAAAAATATTCTAAACTAATAAAATAAATGAAATATTATTTATTTATAACTTTATAAACTCCTTTAAAACTATTTAATTACTCTTTTTTCTTGTTTAGATCTATAGAATAGGAATGTGAATAATGTGCCGATTTTACTATAAAATAGTTTTAAAAAGTAATAGTTAGTACTTTTAAATATCTAAAAATATTCTAAACTAATAAAATAAATGAAATATTATTTATTTATAACTTTATAAACTCCTTTAAAACTATTTAATTACTCTTTTTTCTTGTTTAGATCTATAGAATAGGAATGTGAATAATGTGCCGATTTTACTATAAAATAGTTTTAAAAAGTAATAGTTAGTACTTTTAAATATCTAAAAATATTCTAAACTAATAAAATAAATGAAATATTATTTATTTATAACTTTATAAACTCCTTTAAAACTATTTAATTACTCTTTTTTCTTGTTTAGATCTATAGAATAGGAATGTGAATAATGTGCCGATTTTACTATAAAATAGTTTTAAAAAGTAATAGTTAGTACTTTTAAATATCTAAAAATATTCTAAACTAATAAAATAAATGAAATATTATTTATTTATAACTTTATAAACTCCTTTAAAACTATTTAATTACTCTTTTTTCTTGTTTAGATCTATAGAATAGGAATGTGAATAATGTGCCGATTTTACTATAAAATAGTTTTAAAAAGTAATAGTTAGTACTTTTAAATATCTAAAAATATTCTAAACTAATAAAATAAATGAAATATTATCTATTTACGACTCTATAAACTCCTTTAAAACTATATAATTACTCTTTTTTCTTGTTTAGATCTATAGAATAGTAATGTGAATAATGTGCAGATTTCACTATAAAATAGTTTTAAAAAGTAATAGTTAGTACCTTTAAATATCTGAAAATATTCTAAATTAATAAAACAAATAAAATATTACCCACTTATAACTTTTTAAACTATATAATTATCTTTTTTTTAATCTAAATCTATAAAAACGGTACTGCGCCACCCGATTTCACTAAAAAATAGTTCTAAAAATAATCAAAAAGTAATAATTAATACTTTTAAATATCTAAAAATTATCTAAACTAATAAAATAAACGAAATATTATCTATTTACAACTCTATAAACTCCTTTAAAACTATATAATTGCTTTTCTTTCTTGTTTAGATCTATAGAATAGTAATGTGAATAATGTGCTGATTTTACTATAAAATAGTTTTAAAAAGTAATAGTTAGTACCTTTAAATATCTGAAAATATTCTAAACTAATAAAATAAACGAAATATTACTCACTTATAATTTTTTAAATTATATAATTATTATTTTTTAATCTAAATTTATAAAAACGGTACTGCGCCACCCGATTTCACTAAAAAATAATTCTAAAAATAATTAAAAAGTAATAATTAATACTTTTAAATATCTAAAAATTATCTAAACTCATAAAATAAATGAAATATTATCTATTTACAACTCTATAAACTCCTTTAAAACTATATAATTACTCTTCTTTCTTGTTTAGATCTATAGAATAGTAATGTGAATAATGTGCCGATTTTACTATAAAATAGTTTTAAAAAGTAATAATTAATACTTTTAAATATCTAAAAATTATCTAAACTCATAAAATAAATGAAATATTATCTATTTACAACTCTATAAACTCCTTTAAAACTATATAATTACTCTTTTTTCTTATTTAGATTTATAGAATAGTAATGTGAATAATGTGCTGATTTCACTATAAAATAGTTTTAAAAAGTAATAGTTAGTACCTTTAAATATCTAAAAATATTCTAAACTAATAAAATAAACAAAATATTACTCACTTATAATTTTTTAAATTATATAATTATTATTTTTTAATCTAACTCTATAAAAACGATACTGCGCCACCCGATTTCACTAAAAAATAGTTCTCTAAAAAATAGTTCTAAAAATAATCAAAAAGTAATAATTAATACTATTAAATATCTAAAAATTATCTAAACTAATAAAATAAACGAAATATTATCTATTTACAACTCTATAAACTCCTTTAAAACTATATAATTACTCTTCTTTCTTGTTTAGATCTATAGAATAGTAATGTGAATAATGTGCCAATTTCACTATAAAATAGTTTTAAAAAGTAATAGTTAGTACCTTTAAATATCTGAAAATATTCTAAACTAATAAAATAAACGAAATATTATTTACTTATAATTTTTTAAATTATATAATTATTATTTTTTAATCTAAATCTATAAAAACGATACTGCGCCACCCGATTTCACTAAAAAATAGTTCTAAAAATAATCAAAAAGTAATAATTAATACTTTTAAATATCTAAAAATTATCTAAACTAATAAAATAAACGAAATATTATCTATTTACAACTCTATAAACTCCTTTAAAACTATATAATTACTCTTTTTTCTTGTTTAGATCTATAGAATAGTAATGTGAATAATGTGCAGATTTCACTATAAAATAGTTTTAAAAAGTAATAGTTAGTACTTTTAAATATTTAAAAATATTCTAAACTAATAAAATAAATGAAATATTACTCACTTATAACTTTTTAAATTATATAATTATTTTTTTTTTAATCTAAATCTATAAAAACGGTACTGCGCCACCCGATTTCACTAAAAAATAGTTCAAAAAATAATTAAAAAGTAATAATTAATACTTTTAAATATCTAAAAATTATCTAAACTAATAAAATAAATGAAATATTATTTATTTATAACTTTATAAACTCCTTTAAAACTATTTAATTACTCTTTTTTCTTGTTTAGATCTATAGAATAGTAATGTGAATAATATGCTGATTTCACTATAAAATAGTTTTAAAAAGTAATAGTTAGTACCTTTAAATATCTGAAAATATTCTAAATTAATAAAACAAATAAAATATTACTCACTTATAACTTTTTAAACTATTTAATTATCTTTTTTTTAATTTAAATCTATAAAAATAGTACTGCGCCACCCGATTTCACTAAAAAATAGTTCTAAAAATAATCAAAAAGTAATAATTAATACTTTTAAATATCTAAAAATTATCTAAACTAATAAAATAAACGAAATATTATCTATTTACAATTGTATAAACTCCTTTAAAACTATATAATTACTTTTCTTTCTTGTTCAGATCTATAGAATAGTAATGTGAATAATATGCTGATTTCACTATAAAATAGTTTTAAAAAGTAATAGTTAGTACTTTTAAATATTTAAAAATATTCTAAACTAATAAAATAACGAAATATTACTCACTTATAATTTTTTACATTATATAATTATTATTTTTTAATCTAAATTTATAAAACCGGTACTGCGCCACCCGATTTCACTAAAAATAGTTCTAAAAATAATCAAAAAGTAATAATAAATACTTTTAAATATCTAAAAATTATCGAAACTAATAAAATAAATGAAATATTATTTATTTATAACTTTATAAACTCCTTTAAAACTATTTAATTAGTCTTCTTTCTTGTTTAGATCTATAGAATAGTCATGTGAGTAATGTGCCGATTTTACTATAAAAATAGTTCTAAAAAGTAATAGTTAGTACCTTTAAATAGCTGAAAATATTCTAAACTAATAAAATAAACGTAATATTACTCACTTATAATTTTTTAAATTATATAATTATCATTTTTTACTCAAAATCTATAAAAACGGTACTACGCCACCCGATTTCACTAAAAAATAATTCTAAAAATAATTAAAAAGTAATAATTAGTACCTTTAAATATCTAAAAATTATCTAAACTCATAAAATAAATGAAATATTATCTATTTACAACTCTATAAACTCGTTTAAAACTATATAATTACTTTTCTTTCTTGTTCAGATCTATAGAATAGTAATGTGAATAATATGCTGATTTCACTATAAAATAGTTTTAAAAAGTAATAGTTAGTACTTTTAAATATTTAAAAATATTCTAAACTAATAAAATAACGAAATATTACTCACTTATAATTTTTTACATTATATAATTATTATTTTTTAATCTAAATTTATAAAACCGGTACTGCGCCACCCGATTTCACTAAAAATAGTTCTAAAAATAATCAAAAAGTAATAATAAATACTTTTAAATATCTAAAAATTATCGAAACTAATAAAATAAATGAAATATTATTTATTTATAACTTTATAAACTCCTTTAAAACTATTTAATTAGTCTTCTTTCTTGTTTAGATCTATAGAATAGTCATGTGAGTAATGTGCCGATTTTACTATAAAAATAGTTCTAAAAAGTAATAGTTAGTACCTTTAAATAGCTGAAAATATTCTAAACTAATAAAATAAACGTAATATTACTCACTTATAATTTTTTAAATTATATAATTATCATTTTTTACTCAAAATCTATAAAAACGGTACTACGCCACCCGATTTCACTAAAAAATAATTCTAAAAATAATTAAAAAGTAATAATTAGTACCTTTAAATATCTAAAAATTATCTAAACTCATAAAATAAATGAAATATTATCTATTTACAACTCTATAAACTCGTTTAAAACTATATAATTACTTTTCTTTCTTGTTCAGATCTATAGAATAGTAATGTGAATAATATGCTGATTTCACTATAAAATAGTTTTAAAAAGTAATAGTTAGTACTTTTAAATATTTAAAAATATTCTAAACTAATAAAATAACGAAATATTACTCACTTATAATTTTTTACATTATATAATTATTATTTTTTAATCTAAATTTATAAAACCGGTACTGCGCCACCCGATTTCACTAAAAATAGTTCTAAAAATAATCAAAAAGTAATAATAAATACTTTTAAATATCTAAAAATTATCGAAACTAATAAAATAAATGAAATATTATTTATTTATAACTTTATAAACTCCTTTAAAACTATTTAATTAGTCTTCTTTCTTGTTTAGATCTATAGAATAGTCATGTGAGTAATGTGCCGATTTTACTATAAAAATAGTTCTAAAAAGTAATAGTTAGTACCTTTAAATAGCTGAAAATATTCTAAACTAATAAAATAAACGTAATATTACTCACTTATAATTTTTTAAATTATATAATTATCATTTTTTACTCAAAATCTATAAAAACGGTACTACGCCACCCGATTTCACTAAAAAATAATTCTAAAAATAATTAAAAAGTAATAATTAGTACCTTTAAATATCTAAAAATTATCTAAACTCATAAAATAAATGAAATATTATCTATTTACAACTCTATAAACTCGTTTAAAACTATATAATTACTTTTCTTTCTTGTTCAGATCTATAGAATAGTAATGTGAATAATATGCTGATTTCACTATAAAATAGTTTTAAAAAGTAATAGTTAGTACTTTTAAATATTTAAAAATATTCTAAACTAATAAAATAACGAAATATTACTCACTTATAATTTTTTACATTATATAATTATTATTTTTTAATCTAAATTTATAAAACCGGTACTGCGCCACCCGATTTCACTAAAAATAGTTCTAAAAATAATCAAAAAGTAATAATAAATACTTTTAAATATCTAAAAATTATCGAAACTAATAAAATAAATGAAATATTATTTATTTATAACTTTATAAACTCCTTTAAAACTATTTAATTAGTCTTCTTTCTTGTTTAGATCTATAGAATAGTCATGTGAGTAATGTGCCGATTTTACTATAAAAATAGTTCTAAAAAGTAATAGTTAGTACCTTTAAATAGCTGAAAATATTCTAAACTAATAAAATAAACGTAATATTACTCACTTATAATTTTTTAAATTATATAATTATCATTTTTTAATCTAAATCTATAAAAACGGTACTGCGCCACCCGATTTCACTAAAAAATAGTTCTAAAA
Source organism: Diversispora epigaea (assembly GCA_003547095.1). Lineage (NCBI taxonomy): Eukaryota > Fungi > Glomeromycota > Glomeromycetes > Diversisporales > Diversisporaceae > Diversispora > Diversispora epigaea. The sequence goes on from PQFF01000211.1 coordinate 111,440, forward strand.
ATAATTAAAAAGTAATAATTAATACTTTTAAATATCTAAAAATTATCTAAACTAATAAAATAAATGAAATATTATTTATTTACAACTCTATAAACTTCTTTAAAACTATATAATTACTCTTCTTTCTTGTTTAGATCTATAGAATAGTAATGTGAATAGTGTGTTGATTTCACTATAAAATAGTTTTAAAAAGTAATAGTTAGTACCTTTAAATATCTAAAAATATTCTAAATTAATAAAACAAACGAAATATTACTCACTTATAACTTTTTAAACTATATAATTATCTTTTTTTTAATTTAAATTTATAAAAACGGTACTGCGCCACCCGATTTCACTAAAAAATAGTTCTAAAAATAATCAAAAAGTAATAATTAATACTTTTAAATATCTAAAAATTATCTAAACTAATAAAATAAACGAAGTATTATCTATTTATAACTCTATAAACTCCTTTAAAACTATATAATTACTCTTTTTTTTTGTTTAGATCTAAAGAATAGTAATGTGAATAATGTGCTGATTTCACTATAAAATAGTTTTAAAAAGTAATAGTTAGTACCTTTAAATATCTAAAAATATTCTAAACTAATAAAATAAACGAAATATTACTCACTTATAATTTTTTAAATTATTAATTATCATTTTTTAATTTAAATCTATAAAAATGGTATTGCGCCACCCGATTTCACTAAAAAATAGTTCTAAAAATAATCAAAAAGTAATAATTAATACTTTTAAATATTTAAAAATTATCTAAACTAATAAAATAAATGAAGTATTATCCACTTACAACTCTATAAACTCCTTTAAAATTATATAATTACTCTTCTTTCTTATTTATATCTATAGAATAGTAATATGAATAATGTACCGATTTCACTATAAAATAGTTTTAAAAAGTAATAGTTAGTACCTTTAAATATTTAAAAATATTCTAAACTAATAAAATAAACGAAATATTACTCACTTATAATTTTTTAAATTATATAATTATCATTTTTTAATCTAAATCTATAAAAACGGTACTACGCCACCCGATTTCACTAAAAAATAATTCTAAAAATAATTAAAAAGTAATAATTAGTACCTTTAAATATCTAAAAATTATCTAAACTAATAAAATAAACGAAGTATTATCCACTTACAACTCTATAAACTCCTTTAAAACTATTTAATTACTCTTCTTTCTTGTTTAGATCTATAGAATAGTAATGTGANTAAAAAGTAATAGTTAGTACCTTTAAATATCTGAAAATATTCTAAACTAATAAAATAAATATAATATTACTTACTTATAACTTTAAACTCTTTTAAACTATATAATTATCTTTTTAACTCAAAATAATAATTGTAATATAATATTTAAAGAAAGAAATATCGTATCACAGATTAAAAAAATAATTTACAGATTAAAAGAATAATCCTCGGATTAGAGAATAATCCGGATTAATTTTTCAATCCGTAATCAATCCGTGATTAATCCGCGGATTGATATATATAATCCGAATTAATCTGGATTATATTTTTTTTAATCCGGATCTTTTAAATTTTTAAAAATGATCCGTCAATCCGTGTCACTACGGATAATTTGTCGGATTGACGGATAAGTCATCCACGGATCGCACCTCTACTTCGAAATCCTTTACTCCAATAACCTTCAAATATCTCCAACATAAACGTAATATTTACGAAGGTTATTGGTACTGAAAACCTTTATTTTTATTAATAAAATGTAATATTCCGGAGGTTATTGATATTAATAACCTTTAATAATCTTCACTTTATCATAATAAACGTAATATTTGCGAAGGTTATTGGTTCGATAACCTTCAATAACCTTTGAAAACGAAATTATTACAATAACCTCTGATATAAAAAATTTTCTGATGTAGAAATGAAAAAAATAGGTAATAATATAGATGTTAAATAATGCGTATATATTATATCTCTATTTTCAATATTTGTAATTAAATTAAAATTTATAATACATTAATTCCATCAGGCATCATTGATCTAAATTAAATTACTTTAATTATAAGTTATAATTTTATTTGCATAATTTTTGCTAAATTTTAGATATCTTATAAAAACTTTGTATAAAGTTAATATAAAAAACATTTGCATATTTTTGATCAAAATCTTGTAGATCTTTTATGACATTTATTATAATATTTCGGGGTCTTGATGGCATTGTTTACATGGCTGTAGAATTAATGTTGGCTCTCCATCTACTATTTCATTGACCAGACGTTTAATTATAATTTGGGAATTGTCCTGGGGTTTTGGTTTTCTATGAATCTTACCCTGAATTATTTCTTCGTCTCTTATTAATAATACTGCTTGCCCTCTTTTTTTCCTTTCCTCTTCTCCTAACTCTGTTATGTTATTAGTTATATTAACTTCATTGTGTGTTCTAGGTATTTCTGTGTTGAATTCTACTGCATCTATTAATTTATCTTACCAGTTTTTGGATTTTCGTGGTGTTCTTTCAAATCCTACGTGCGTCCAATGTAGAGTATACTCATAATTTGCATTAAATAGTTGATTCGTGTACATTATGTTGTATTTTTTAAGATGCTCTTTATACTTCTCAAACCATTTAATGTTTATTGTCGTTAGTAAGATGCCATATTGAATAATCTCCTTCTGCAGGTACTATTGGAATATTACCTTTAATTGAATCCTGTAGTTGTATATTATGTTTTGCAAGTAACTTAATGATTTTTCTACTTAGATTACGATTTTTCAATTTAAATTGTGATATAACTTTCTCACTTCAGATTTTTTCAGACGTCCATATCGAAGTTTGCAACTGTTGTACCTAGGGATATACTTGCACGCAAAATTATTTTGGGGCCCCGAAATTGCAATTTTGGGGAAAAAAGTCGAAATAGTTTTTCATAGAAGACGAAATTATTTTACTTAAAACCCGAAATTTTTTGACCACCCAGATTTATTCTTTGATTGAAGATACACATAACTGGGTACTTTTTTTACTTCCATATATAGAATAGATTCTGCATAAATCTCAAAAAGTCGAAATACCTCAAAAATCCAAAATCAATTTTGGGAACATGTATATCTAGGGATAGTAGGCACAATACGAATTGAGCCAGGAATTTAGCCAGATTTAATTTAGCCAATTAAGTCCAGAATTTAGCCATTGCGCAATCAGGCGCAATGGCTAAATTCTGGTGCAAAGGCTAAATAATGGCGTAATTATAAAATTTATTAAATAATTATTTTTAAATTTTTAAAAATAATTAATTTTAGCTTTAATTTTACATAATTAGGAGCGATTTTCTACTATAATATTCTTATGACAGATTGAAAGATCTGGTTCTTAGCTACAAGATGATATATATTTTATTTTTATAACATTAAAATTGACCAAATTATAGCTATTTTAAAACAATATATTAAAATATTAATATTGGTAAAATTAATTAATAATTTTATCTGATTAACCTTTTATCATGTGACCAAAATTGCGTCTTAATTTAGCCAGAAAAAATTAATTAGCCTTTGAGCCAGAATTTAGCTGGCGCAATTTAATTAGCTTTTGAGTCAGAATTTAGTCAGAATTTAACTGGCACAAAATTAATTAGTCAAAGACGCAATTATTGAGTCAGCCTTCATATCAATTGAGCCTTTTACCCTTAGTTATACCTATACTTGTACACTAAATTATTTTGGAGCCTCGAAATTGCAATTTTGGAGAAAAAAGTCGAAATAGTTTTTCATAGAAGACAAAATTATTTTACTTAAAATCTGAAATTTTTTGATTACCTAGATAAATTCCTTGATTAAAGATATATATAACTAGTGTCGCGTGCCCTTTACGACAATGTTCTGAAGGTTAAGGAATCTTTCCTAACAAAACTATCCTACAAGTTAAGTAATATCGTGCTGCTTCAGGAGATCCTCTTGATCAATCCACAGCAAATTACAAAGTTAGGTAAGAGAGGCAAAGGTGAGTGAGTTCTTTATTGTGATGGGGTCTTTTACACGCCAAGTTAGTTTGTATTACTTGTGCAAAGCGTATATGTAAAAGGTTTAAACAGCGATAAAATATACAAAGGTTTCAATAAAATGATAACTTTATTAAATAATAATGCGGGATAATATATATAAAGATAATAAATAAGGATAAATAATATAAAGAATTTAAGAAAATAAAATAGAATAAGAAAGTTAAGAACTGAAGGAATTAAAAAGACTTATAAAAACTAAAGATAAACTATATTAACTAAACTGAACTCTAACTTCGAACTTCTTCCGAACTCAATCTAAAAAGGNAAAACTATCCTACAAGTTAAGTAATATCGTGCTGCTTCAGGAGATCCTCTTGATCAATCCACAGCAAATTACAAAGTTAGGTAAGAGAGGCAAAGGTGAGTGAGTTCTTTATTGTGATGGGGTCTTTTACACGCCAAGTTAGTTTGTATTACTTGTGCAAAGCGTATATGTAAAAGGTTTAAACAACGATAAAATATACAAAGGTTTCAATAAAATGATAACTTTATTAAATAATAATGCGGGATAATATATATAAAGATAATAAATAAGGATAAATAATATAAAGAATTTAAGAAAATAAAATAGAATAAGAAAGTTAAGAACTGAAGGAATTAAAAAGACTTATAAAAACTAAAGATAAACTATATTAACTAAACTGAACTCTAACTTCGAACTTCTTCCGAACTCAATCTAAAAAGGACCTGTATTTATATCTTCTCAGACGCTTCCTGCGTCACTGATAAATTTACCATTCCTTCCTCTAGATTAGTTCCTTTCTAAATAACACAATTTCCTTTATCTTTACAAGTATTTACCTGAGTATTTCCCTAGGTATCGTACCTGGGTATATACCTAGGTAAATTCATAGTGATAATCCCTCAAATGTAGTACTTACTAATTGGTACTACTGATCTACTCTATTTATAAATTCAAGGGTAATACATATAAGAATAAATATATAACTAAATAATAATGAATACTAATAAATATTAATTCACGGTGTCACAACATTTCTTCCTTTAATTTCGAGCTCCTGCGAGATGCTCGATTCCTTTTCTATATTTGATTTGGGTTTGTGCCAGGAAACTTTCAAAATCATCCCTTTTAACATGTTGTAACCAGGTAGGGGTTATTAACTTTAATTTCCTCGGGAAGAAATCTCCCATTATCTCCATGACCTTATGAGCTCCTTTTGCGATTCTCATGATTCTTCCACTATTTTTATTTGTAAGAGAGTTAAGTTCTCTTTTTATTGTTAGGAGAGAAGTTCCTTCTTCTTTTACTCTTCGGTTACATTTTTCCCAAATTTTTGAATACGCTAATATTTTCTGTCCATTTGCCATATGGGGATCAGAAACATATTGTAAAAGTTTAATTAGATCTTCTTCATCTTTAATGGTCATATCTAAGTCGATATCTGCATCATATGCTTCATTTACAAATGGTTCTACATTCCTTTTCTTGTTAAGGATGGGGACTAACAGGATGGTTTCAATCTCATTACATTTTACTTGGATTTTTCCAGAGCTCATTTGGATATTTATTTCATTTGGGGGAACCTGAAGGATTTGATATAATTCGAATAACTTTTGTTGTTGGGTATCTGACAATTGTAATTCCATTTTACTTCGAACTAAAATTACCCATAGTATCGATCTACTATTTATACAAATTTCAAGGATTTACACTAAATTAATTTTATGCTAAATTGGGGTAATTATTACATGTGGTTCCACAAGGTACCTTTGTTTATAATGTTTTAATCTTTCCACATGAACTGGTCTCTGTCTTACTACTCCTAATTTATTACGAATTAGGTATGTACTACTTCCCAAAATTTTGTCAATCCAAAAGGGTCCTGTCCATCTTATGGAAAATTTATCTCCATGAAGATTTTGTTTAGCAGAGTCGTACAATAAAACTATATCTCCTATTTTATATGTGTGGGCTTTTCTAAGTTTCACTTGTCGCTCTCTTTGTCGCTCTTGGGCATGCTGAATATTTCTAAGGTTCATTATTTGTGTATCAATGAAAACTCCCTTTAAAGCACCAATCCTTCTTTTCAGGGATTCATCAAAATTATTAATAGGCTCTAAATTTTGTTCTTGGATTTCCAAATCTATCGGTAATTGTGCTTCTCTTCCATGTACTAGGTAAAAAGGGGTTTGCTGAGTGGATTCTTGTTTAAGGGTTCTATATGCAAATAAAATACTGGGAAGTAATTGGTCCCAATTTGATTCATTATTTTGCAGACTTTTAGCGAGGGCTCTGCATAAAGTTCCATTGAATCTTTCTGTTAATCCATTTGTCTGGGGATGATAGGCAGAAGCAAGTTTATGTCGAAATCCAATTTCTTCTTTCATCAATTTAATAGTATCATTGACAAAATGTGATCCTCTATCTGAGAGTATTATTGAAGGGGTTCTATGTTGACAAATAATTGTTTCATATAAAAACTGTGCTGTTTCTTTTGCGGTAGCTTCTTTTACTGCTTTAGCTTCCGGCCACTTAGTAAAATAATCTACTGCTACTAATATATATTTGTTTCCATCTGGTGTAGGATTTAGTGGTCCTACATAATCTATTCCTATTTGATAAAAAGGTTGAACTACTGATATTGATTGTGTTAATTGTATCTTTTGAGGTTTTCCAAATCTTTGACAACTATCACAGGATTGAATATATTCCTTAATGTCTTTTCTCATGTAAGGCCAATAGTATCGTTCAATTGCCTTTTCTATTGTTTTCTTTATGCCAAAATGTCCTGCCAAAGGGGAGGAATGTAAATTGTATAATATCTTTTCTCTGTCCTGCAGAGTAATTACTCGAAGGGGTTGTTCTGATTTCTGTCTATTCTTTCTAAATAAAATGCCATTTTCTACTGTATACTGTATTGCTTTTCTTGCCAAATTTTGTTTTTCTTGAGGGGTGGAGTTATCAGGATAATTATGTTTAAGTAAGTAATCAATAAATTCATTATACGCTTTCAAGTCCATTTGATTTGTGTTTTTAAAATATATATAAAGGGATTAATATAAGAAAGAAAGTAAGCTATCTACGGGACTAGTCTCTAATCTTGAGAGCGCATCTGCATTTGTATGATCACTTCCTCTTCTTTTAATAATAGTGTAAGGGTCATATTCTGACAAATGAATTATCCACCTGGCGAGTCGTCCTTTTGGTTGTTTGTGTTTCTTCAACCAAGGTATAGCTTCATGATCTGTCACTATACTGAATTCATGTCCTTGTAGAAAATGATGAAAGTATTTGGTAGCCCAAATAATGGCGAGGCATTCCTTCTCGGTCACAGTATAATTTCGTTCGGCATCATTTAGTATTCGGCTGGCATAAGCAATAACATGTTCTCTTTTGTTGTCATCTACCTGAGCTAGGACAGCTCCAACGGCATAATCAGAGGCATCAGTATGTAAAATAAAAGGTCTGGCAAAGTCGGGATAAATAACAATGGGTTGTGTAGTTAAACAAGTTCTCAAATGTTCAAAGGCTGCTTGGCAAGTATCCGTCCAGCGGAAGGTTTCATTTTGTTTTGTTAAGTCATACAAAGGTTTAGCTATTTTGGAGAAATCCTTAATAAATCTCCTATAATATGAGGCAAGTCCTAGAAAAGATCTTACTTTTCTTTTGGTATTTGGTTGTGGACATTCTTTGATTTTCTCAACCAAAGTTGGGTTGGGTTTTATTCCTTCTTCGGAGACCATATGTCCCAAGAAAAGTATTTGTTTTCTAAAGAAATCACACTTATTAGGATTTAGCTTTAGTCCTGCCTTTATTAAAAGTTGTAAAACTTGTTCAAGATGAGCACAGTGATCTTCAAGGGATTTGGAATAGATGATAATGTCATCCATATACACTAGAGCAAACTTCCAAGTGATGTCATAGAACACATTATCCATCAACCTTTGGAAAGTAGCGGGAGCATTCATCAAACCAAAGGGCATTACTGTAAATTCATAAGTCCCAAATTTTGTGCTGAAGGCAGTTTTCTCTTGGTCCTGAGCATTCATTGCTACTTGCCAGAATCCAGAAGTCAAGTCTAAAGTTGAAAAGTATCGACAGTGAGCGAGGGCATCTAGCATATCAGAGATTTTTGGTAGTGAATATGCATCTGGTTTGGTCACTTTATTCAGTTGTCAGTAATCTACCACCAGTCTTAATTTTCCATTTGCCTTTCCAATTACCAAGGCAGGTGAAGTCCATGGGCTATGGGAAGGTACAATAAGTCCTTGTTGTTTAAGGCGTTCTATTTCTTCCTTTATAAAAGACTCGTGTTTGGGGGACATTCTGTAATAATGTTGTTTTATTTCTCTTGCATCACCTGTATCAATGTGATGAGTTACTATGTTAGTTCGACCTAATTGAGTTAAGTCTTTGGCTACTGCTTGTGGGTATCTTTCCAAAATGTCTTGGACAATAAAATTATATTCATTTTGGGCTAATTCTTCTGCTCCACCAGATACTAATAAGGATTGGGCATTGCGAATTTCTTGTATAGGGATAGTTTGGATAGTTTCCCATCGGGAATATTCATTGTAACAATCTGCACATCTGTCACTTCCTGTATGTAAGTGTTTTTGGCACCAACAATTTTTATCAGGTCCTTCAAACCAATGTTTAATCTGATGTCTGTACTTCTGGTTTGTTAGCCAAGGATTAAATTGTCGATTCATGTAGTCATATTCTTGCCATGTAAAAGTTTCATGATCTATCTCTATTCCCCAAGGAGTAAATTTGTAGAAGTGTTGATCGGGACTTTCTTCCTCATTCATTACTAATACTAGATTGGTATTATCTTCATCTTCTTCTTTATCATCATCTTCATAATCTTCCTTATCAGATTCTTCTTCTTCATTTTCTTCTTGAACTGGTAAGGATGCAGTAGAATTTCTGCAGGAAACTTGCGCTTTTCTGTTACCATCAGATATTGTCACTTGTGAATCTTTGTAGTTAATTACTGCATTTGCTTTTCGTAACCAATCTGTTCCCAATACCAAGGTATAGGATTGGGTGTCTATTACTTCCATATCTGTGGATACTACTACATCTCCAATATGTACAGCTATATTATCTATTATTCCTAAACTGGATTTCCTATTTCCATGTATTCCTGTGATCATTCTATTTGACTGTCGACTTGGTTTCTTTTCTAAGTGATCAAGAAATTTCTTAGACATTATACTGGCTGAAGAACCACTATCCAGAATAATATCTACGGTCCATCCTCTTACTTGTCCTTTGCAAATCATAGGAGTGTTGCTATAAGAGGCACTTTGTGTTTTTACTTCTTCCTTTTCATCTTTAGGTTTAGGTGGTCTTTTTCTTCTTGGAGTTATGGCTTTTCTCAATTCATTTTTATATTTGGGTATACTAGCCAGTTGTCCTAGAGTGATGTTGGATTTGCAATGTAATAGATCTTCTACTATTGAATACGGCATTGTCTTTTGATCTATAAGAGCATCAGTAAATTTTTTTAAACGTAAGCCTTCGAAGTCCTTCACTCCGATAACCTTCGAATACCTCCAACATAAACGTAATATTTACGAAGGTTATTGGTACCGAAAACCTTCATTTTTATTAATAAAACGTAATACTCCGGAGGTTATTGATATCGATAACCTTCAATAACCTTTGAAAACGAAATTATTACAATAACCTCCGACATAAAAAATTTCCTGATGAGGTAACTCAGCCCAAGTTAGTTTTTGTCTTCCCTTTTTCTCTTCTGCTTGTCCTTCTGTAGCCTTTCGTTTTCCTTTCTTTCCAGTAGTTTTACTTCCTTCTGATTTATTTGGTATAAGCACATCTTCTACTTCCATTTCATTTGCACTTCTCTGGCCAAATACCTTTTGTTGCGGTTGAGCATGTTGAGATTCTCCTCCCACTAATGAGGGATTTTTGTCAATAATCGTACTCCCACCCTCTTGGGGTACGCTTAATAGTTTAAATGCGGTACAGGAAAAACTTGTTCCTCTATCTGGGTAGTATCATTATCTTGCATTCCTACCAACACTTGCTGGTTATTATTTTGTAAAGGTTGTTGAACAGGAACTACTGGGATATTACGATTTGGTTGCATTTGTGGTACTGGTTGCTGAGGAACTGGAGGTACTTGCATTTGGTACATTTGCTGTTGTGGTTGTTGATAAAGTTGTTGCTGTGCAAACAAATGTGTTGCATACATATTATTATTATTATTCTGATTTACAGGTACTTGGTTATTCACTTGCGGTGGTATATTTTGATTATTAATTGGAGCAGGACAATTCCTTGCATAATGTCCAATTTGATTACATTTGTAACAAGTTACTGGTCTTCTTTGTTGTCTATTGTTTCCATTATTGTTACCAAAGTTATTGTTATTATTAGGTCGATTAGGTTGAGAGGGTTGATTTGTAACTCCCACATTACTGCTTCCTTGGTTTAAATTAAGATTACCTAATGCTTGGAGGATTGGGGCTAATGCATTATTGACAGCATTTTCAACAGAGTTTTGCATTGGAGTTTGTTGAGGAAATTGATTGTGAGTCGGTACAGAATTATATCCTGTTCTATACATTCCTGCAAAGATTTCAGGATGTGTTAAATTATTTTCTTCCAATTGTCTAGCGGCTTCTATGGTCTGTTCTAGAGTAATGTTGTGTTGAAAGGCCAATTGTGGTCGAATTTGGAAGGCAATTTCTTTTCTTAATCCTTTAGTAAAATTATAAATTCGGTCAGATTCTGACCAATTATTATCATAATCAATTCTTCTAATTAATTTCTTTATTGCTTGAGCATATTGGTCAATGGATTCTGTTGGTCCTTGCATTCTGTTATTTAATTCAGAGCGCCATTGGAGAACTCTGTTTGGAGTTCTAAACTTGTGTAAAAAGTGTTGTACAAAAGGACGGTTGTTACGGGTTTGCCAAGATTGAAATTGACCTCGCGTAGCTTCAAAAGAGGTGAACCATGTTTGTACTTCATTTAATAAATATCCTTGAACTGTATTTATTTTGTAGGCGTTATCATAGTTATTTATTTGAGCACATCTTTCAAATTCTTCCAGCCATTCTACTGGATCTTGGACTCCTCCATGAAATTGGGGCATTGGAATTATATTCCTTATTTCCATTCTATCTCCTAATCGATTTAGGGCTGCAACTAATTGTTGGGTTACTTGAGGATTTGCCATTATATAAAAATACTACTTTAATAAACTAATAGATATGTTATAGGGTGTATACTATGATATTACTATGTTAATTAAATATAAATGATACTAATAAATATTTGAGATACAAAAGGGATAAGAATAAAAGAAACTATAACTAATAAGATAAAGAAGAATATAAATTGAGTAATTCTAAGTCTTCAAGTACTTTTAAGCAATTATCTCTTATTTGGAATAAAAGGTTAAGTTGTTTTCTAATATATTGTAATTCTTTAAGTTCTGATGTACTAAAACTAGAGGTTTCTTGGACTATTTTTCTAACTCTACTACTATAAACTTCTGATAATTCACTAATTAATTTATTTAATTCTTCTAATTGAATCATAAATAGGGATAATATTTATACGAAAGAAAATAATAAAATAAAAATATATATAAAATTCTTTAAAGCTAAACTATTAAACTAATTTATTTCACAACCTCACAGGAGGCACCAATTTGTCGCGTGCCCTTTACGACAATGTTCTGAAGGTTAAGGAATCTTTCCTAACAAAACTATCTTACAAGTTAAGTAATATCGTGCTGCTTCAGGAGATCCTCTTGATCAATCCACAGCAAATTACAAAGTTAGGTAAGAGAGGCAAAGGTGAGTGAGTTTTTTATTGTGATGGGGTCTTTTACACGCCAAGTTAGTTTGTATTACTTGTGCAAAGCGTATATGTAAAAGGTTTAAACAACGATAAAATATACAAAGGTTTCAATAAAATGATAACTTTATTAAATAATAATGCGGGATAATATATATAAAGATAATAAATAAGGATAAATAATATAAAGAATTTAAGAAAATAAAATAGAATAAGAAAGTTAAGAACTGAAGGAATTAAAAAGACTTATAAAAACTAAAGATAAACTATATTAACTAAACTGAACTCTAACTTCGAACTTCTTCCGAACTCAATCTAAAAAGGGCCTGTATTTATATCTTCTCAGACGCTTCCTGCGTCACTGATAAATTTACCATTCCTTCCTCTAGATTNTACAAGTTAAGTAATATCGTGCTGCTTCAGGAGATCCTCTTGATCAATCCACAGCAAATTACAAAGTTAGGTAAGAGAGGCAAAGGTGAGTGAGTTTTTTATTGTGATGGGGTCTTTTACACGCCAAGTTAGTTTGTATTACTTGTGCAAAGCGTATATGTAAAAGGTTTAAACAACGATAAAATATACAAAGGTTTCAATAAAATGATAACTTTATTAAATAATAATGCGGGATAATATATATAAAGATAATAAATAAGGATAAATAATATAAAGAATTTAAGAAAATAAAATAGAATAAGAAAGTTAAGAACTGAAGGAATTAAAAAGACTTATAAAAACTAAAGATAAACTATATTAACTAAACTGAACTCTAACTTCGAACTTCTTCCGAACTCAATCTAAAAAGGGCCTGTATTTATATCTTCTCAGACGCTTCCTGCGTCACTGATAAATTTACCATTCCTTCCTCTAGATTGGTTCCTTTCTAAATAACACAATTTCCTTTATCTTTACAAGTATTTACCTGAGTATTTCCCTAGGTATCGTACCTGGATATATACCTAGGTAAATTCATAGTGATAATCCCTCAAATGTAGTACTTACTAATCGGTACTACTGATCTACTCTATTTATAAATTCAAGGGTAATACATATAAGAATAAATATATAACTAAATAATAATGAATACTAATAAATATTAATTCACGGTGTCACACTAGGTACTTTTTTTACTTCCATGTATAAAAAGATGAAATACCTCAAAAATCCAAAATCAATTTTGGGAACATATATAGTTGTACCCTAATCCTGGTTGTTTTCCTGCTGTTATTCTCGTTATTAATTCATTAGGTAAATTCTGTTTCATGTATTTGTAGTTGTCGGTAATTTATATTGAAAGGCGGTATCCCGTATGTGAATATAAAATACTGTCTGGAAAGGTCTTGGCCAATCTACATTTGTGCTTAAATACTTTTCTTATCATTCTATTTATTGATATAATTAGCGTGTCTGGTAGAATTACGTCTGTGATTAGGTATTTGATTTGTGGAAAAATTACTTGATTTATTAGATATCTAATTTGTTTGTCAGTTAGTCTTTTGTATTCTAGCAATTGAATAGATGTCTTTAATTTTTCTATAATGAGATTTTTTTGGTATTCTTTTTTCCCGTCTTTTGTAACCCATATGCCTAAATAACGAATCGCTTCATTAAATTTCTTTGGTCTAATTACTGATCCACTAAAATTAATACCCTGTTTTACTATTTGTTCGTTTGTTTTATCTTGTCGATTTCTAATTACTATTAATTTTAACTTAGAAGCATTAATTTGTATTCCAGTGAAATCAAAGAATTCTTCTGCTATTTTAATTACTGTTTCCATTGACTTTTTATTGTTTATTATCTATACTGTATCATTTAAGGACCCCGAGCAATCAATAAATAGGTCACATTAGAGTTTGCTTAACTATCATAGTAAAATTTTTAAAAAGTTACTTATTTTTAATTAAAATTTAAAAATTTACTTACAAAAATTATATTTTTCCTTTCTTATTTCCTAATTTAGTATTATCTGACCTATTCATAAATTACTCGGGGTCCTATTATTTATATATGCTAATGATGGTATTTGTACCTCCCATTTAATTTGTTGTCCACTATTTATATTTGTATAAAACTGTATTGACAGTAACATTAAAATTGATCAAATTATAATTATTTTAAAATGAGATCTCGCCTTTATTCATTTCGCATAAACGTAAAATATATAAAATAAAATACATAGTGAAGAATAAAAACTAACTAAGCAATATATTTCAATTATCACTATTTGACCAACCATCGATGTAAAATTTTCAGATTTCCCTCCATTTTAAATTACTTTAAAACTTTTTATAGTTACCTCTTTCAAAATAAAAACTAAGTCCTCATTAATTTTATATAGTAAGCTAATCTCAATCTCACCCCCAAGACTCTGTAGCCAAACTGAATACAGAATATCTTGAAATTGATGCCTTCATTAACTGGCATCTAAACATACCCAGCTCAACTTGTGTGGGTACTTTCTAAGAAAAAATTTATTTGATTAGAGTTTATCGCTTCCTTAAAAAAAGGAGGTTCGGAGATACCAATTCGCAAAAATTTCTTGTATCAGTTTACATTAAGAGAATACTTCCTTATCGCTCTTATAAGATATATCACTGGTCGAAAATTTATAAAATCTACACCTATCGGGTACCAGATAGGTGTAGATTTTATAAATTTTCGACCAGTGTATCCCCTTAACTTTGGCAAAAATGGTTAAGTCATCAGCTCAATATTTAACCTCTTCTTTTATTACTCATATAAGGTAATCAATATAGAGCTTCAATAAAAAACCTAACATCTACATAACTGATCTGCTAATCACCTTTCTCTGTTAACTCTTTAAGTACCACTGTACCACCACAAAATAAAATTCATCACCACCGATCACTCTTTAAACACCAACGTGTCACACTTTTTATTAATGCGTCACCCTTGATTGACAAGATTGACAAATCAGGGTCAAACTGAAATTTGAAAATTTCTCAAAACCACAATATATTAAAATATTAATATCGGTAAAATTAATTAATAATTTTATCTGATCAACTTTTTGTCACGTGACCAAAATTGCGCCTGAATTTAGCTAGAAAAAAATTAATTAGCCTTTGAACCAGAATTTAGTCAGAATTTAGCTAGAATTTAGCTGGCGCAAAATTAATTAGCCAAAGATACAATTATTGAACTAGCCTTGATATCAATTGAGCTTTTCACCCTTAAAGTATTTAATATATAGACATTTATCAATATATTTTAAGATATTTTAATATTATTTTTATTATTTTTAATGATTATTTTTAGATTATTTAATAAAGAACATTAGCCATTTTCTTTCGTTTACTTATCAGTTTTTTTCTAATTTTTGAATATTTCTTTCTAATTTTTATTAGAATTTTAATTAAGTTTTTTTTCTGATTTTTTGAATATTTCTTTCTGATTTCTAGAATTTTGATCAAGTTTATTTACCGGATTTTAAATATTTGTTTCTAATTTCTATCAGAATTTTGATCAAGTTTACTTTCCGAATTTTGAATATTTGTTTCTGATTTCTATTAAAATTTTAACTAAGTTTTCTTTCTAATTTTTTGAATATTTTTTTCTGATTTCTAGAATTTTGACCAAGTTTACTTTATCGGATTTTAACCAATTCTTGAATATTTCTTTCTGATTTCTATCAAAATTTTGATCAAGTTTATTTACTGAATTTTGAATATTTGTTTCTAATTTCTATTAGAATTTTGAATAAATTTACTTATTAGATTTTAAACAATTCTTGAATATTTGTTTCTGATTTCTATTAGAATTTTGACCAAGTTTACTTACCATTTTCTTTCTGAATTTTGAATATTTTTTTCTGATTTCTATTAGAATTTTGACCAAGTTTACTTACTATTTTCTTTCTGATTTCTATCAAAATTTTGACCAAGTTTATTTACCATTTTCTTTACAAATTTTGCCTTATAAAAACTATGATATTTAAAATATACTTCATTAAATATTTTTTAAGTATTTTTTAAGTATATGAAAAATTACTTAAAATATTGTTATTTTATACTTAAAATATATTTAAAATATATTTAAAAAATATTTAAAAAATACTTAATTTAGGTATATATTTAAAATATTATTAAAACATATTTAAAATTAAGTATGTTTTAAGTATATACTTAAAATATACTTACTTATTACCTAAATTAAGTATTTTTTAAGTATATTTTAATATATTTTAAGTAATTTTTTATGAATACAATTAAGTATATTTTAAGTATATTTTAATTTATTTTAATAATATTTTAATAATATTTTAATAATATTTTAAGTATTTTTTAAGTATACGTAGTTCTTATAGGGTTGAATATTTCTTTCTGATTTCTATCAAAATTTTGACCAAGTTTATTTACCATTTTCTTTACAAATTTTGCCTTATAAAAACTATGATATTTAAAATATACTTCATTAAATATTTTTTAAGTATTTTTTAAGTATATGAAAAATTACTTAAAATATTGTTATTTTATACTTAAATATATTTAAAATATATTTAAAAAATATTTAAAAAATACTTAATTTAGGTATATATTTAAAATATTATTAAAACATATTTAAAATTAAGTATGTTTTAAGTATATACTTAAAATATACTTACTTATTACCTAAATTAAGTATTTTTTAAGTATATTTTAATATATTTTAAGTAATTTTTTATGAATACAATTAAGTATATTTTAAGTATATTTTAATTTATTTTAATAATATTTTAATAATATTTTAATAATATTTTAAGTATTTTTTAAGTATACGTATTTCTTATAGGGTTGAATATTTCTTTCTGATTTCTATCAGAATTCTGAATAAATTTACTTACCAGATTTTGAATAATTCTTGAATATTTCTTTCTGATTTCTATTAGAATTTTGAATAAATTTACTTACCGTTTTCTTTCCAATTTTTAAATATTTTTTTTTGATTTCTATTAGAATTTTGAATAAATTTACTTATCATCTTCTTTTCGATTTTTGAATATTTTTTTCTGATTTCTATCAAAATTTTTATTAACAAATTTTTGCCGATTGGCAGCCAATCGGTAAAAAAAAAAGAAAAATTTCGGCCGACTTTCGGTTATATTTCAACTGAAAATTGCACAGTTGAATTTTAGCCGAATTGAACCATTTCGACTAGTGTATATTAAATAATTTAAATAATTTATTACTTACATTATTTTCAATATTTATTTGATACACTTGCTTTAAATGATATGATAAAGTTGATGTTGAACTAGTTTTAGCTGTTAAATATTTTTGTCCATATTTCTTTCCATTAGGATTAACTTTGTTTTTTATAATGACATTACAAATAGCATATGATATCTTATCATCAAAATATTTCCATACTTGAGAAGTTTTTTGTCATGGTTTTCTAAAAATAATTTTTTTTTATTACTATCATTTATTATATTTTTATTACTGGGACTTTCATTACTAAGACTTCTATTACTAGGACCTTTATTACTAAGACATTCATTACTAGAACTTTTATTACTAGAACCTTCGATATTAATATTTTCATTAACATCTAAATTATTAGTGATATCTGTAAATTCATAAGGTTCAAAGAGCTCAAAAGATTTAAATGGTTCTATTTCAGAATTAAGGTTCATTATAAAAAAATTTAAGAGTAATTGAAAACGAATTGGCAAACCTGCTAATTAGATGTAGATGGTATCCATATGATCATAACACAAATAATAATATGTATCACAATTAATAAAATTTTATCACATTCAAATAAAGATCACATATATTTAAATAATCTATCCATTAAAGAACTTAATATTTTTTTTAAAAAAATCTCATTTTATATTGTTAATTTATTTTCATTATTTTTTTTAAAAAAAAATATACTTATCCATATTAACTTAATACTTATACATCAGAAAATTTTTTATATCGGAGGTTATTGTAATAATTTTGTTTTCAAAGGTTATTGAAGGTTATCGGACCAATAACCTTTGCAAATATTACGTTTATTATAATAAAGTGAAGGTTATTGAAGGTTATCGATATTAATAACCTCCGAAGTATTATGTTTTATTAATAAAAATGAAGGTTTTTGGTACCAATAACCTTCATAAATATTACGTTTATGTTGGAGGTATTCGAAGGTTATCGGAGTGAAGGATTTCGAAAATTTACATTTAAAAAAATTTACTGATGTAATACCCACAAAACTTATGATGCCTATAATGCCCATGATACTAACAATGCTCACGATACCATAATACCAACGATGCCTGTGATATCAGGATGTTCACGATTCCATGATGTCTACGATACCCACAATGACAATATTTATAATTAATTTAATACTTATGATACCATAAAATCAACGATGCCCTTAATGCTCATAATACTCACGATATCCAATACTATGATACCCACGATGCCTGTGATACTATAATGTTTACGATTCTATGATGCCCACAATGTATAATATTCATGATGCCCATTATCTATTATTATACGTTTTTATTTTTTTAAAAAAAAATAATAAAAAAATATCTATCTACTTCTGAATACGTTTCTCAAATCTGATTACAACTTAAAAAAAATAATTTAATTAATTAAATTAAAGAAGAATATATTTTTTTTTATTTTTTAAATAAAAAAATTAAAAAAATAATAATACTCACTTTGAAATATATCTCCCAAACTCGTTTTCTTGTTTTCCTTTAGATTATTCAATCAGCATCTTATAATTAATTAAAAGAATTCTGATACGATGTAAACTTAATTATATCTTCTTATACATTCCCATGAATTGCGAACCCAATTCCAGAAAGAGATGGTAAAAAATAAGTTGTTTTTTCTAAAAAAATTTTAATAAAAATATTAAAAATAATTAAGAAATAAAAAAGCTTATCTTTAAATAATTCTACCTATGAACACCGATTCAAGAAAAAGCAAGTATATTGTTTTTATTTTTTTATTTTTTTAAAAAAAAAACTTATCTATTGTGAGTATATTTTTTATTTTTTTTAAAAAAAAAACTGTTCCAAATCTACGAAATTTTTTTTTTTCAAGATTTAAATGTCACTATAGCATCTGATTGTAAATATATATATATTTATAATCAGTTAAATAGCATGACAGAATTTCTCTCTAATTAGTTGCTAATCTTTATGATTAACGTGACATTTTATAAACTGTGATTGGTCAAAAATATATAACTATTTGTCCGGATTAAAAAATGAGTTAAACGCGTACATTATACATGTAAAATTTTTCACAATGCGTTTCAAAAACACTGATCCTTACTTTATTAATAATTGTACAAAACCAACTAACCGTTTTCGTGTAATTATAGAACTTTCATATGAAAAATATCAAAAGAAAAATATGTTTGAATTGTATTCGTATCTACATATTGGACAACAATTGTGCCACTCCCACTATTGTAATATAATAGAAGTTGATAGAGGTCGAAAATCCAATAAAAAATTAAAAAATTCGTCGAAGAAAAAAATATTAGAACCAACAGAACTTATAGAAGATAGTAATGACAATATAGGTTAGTTTGTATTGTTATTTAAAGACAATTTTTTATAATATTTTTTTATTAAAATTTTTTTTTTTAATAGATACTACATTTTTTTCAAATATAAAAATAATGACCAAAGTATTATATGAACAACAACGCCAAAAGTGTACTAACTTAGAATTAGATCCAATAAAATTTAAAAATATGATTGAAGATGCCAATTCATAACTAAAAGGTTTTTTTAACTACATAGTTAATACAATTATTCCCAAAAAACGCTTTGCATATAATCAAAATAAGGCCAAAAAATCTATTGTTGAATTGTGTTATTCAATTGCTAGATTACGAAACAAATTTGTCAATCAACACAAATTAGAAGTTGGTTTATATTTAATGGTATCAGGGACAACATGAAAATCTATTGATACAATTTCAACTCTTGGATATTCAGCATGTGCTAAAATTGTAAAAGAGTATTAAAAAAAAATTCAAAAAGAGCATGTAATAAAAATTGAAAAACATTTTACAGAAAATGTAAGTTGTAATTAAGTTGTATTGTTATATTAAATATGTAAAACAAAAATTAATTTTTTTTTTATTAGTAGAAAAATATTTTACACATTTATAATATAAATGATTATTATTCCATACATGAAGTTCGTTGACCAGATACAGTTTCAACATCATTGGCAAAGCACTTTGCTACATGTGTTACTAAACTTGTTAATGAATTTCCTTCTATACCACTTGTATTTAATGGAATATCTATTCATAATCCATTAAATATAGAAGCATCAAGAATATGTTGGTACTTGATCAACAAATATACTGGAGTTTTTGACTTATCATATTTGCAAAAACATTCAATTATCAATCAGTTTGATAGAATAGAGATGTTAACAATACACAATTATAATGATAATATTACTAAATGAAAAGAAGAACAATCTATGAAAGGTCTTCAATTAATTGGATTTAAAGAACAAAATTTATATTCTATATTTGATTATATCAATACATTGAAGATTATTTTATCTATAAATGATAAAATTCNTTTTTTTTATTAGTAGAAAAATATTTTACACATTTATAATATAAATGATTATTATTCCATACATGAAGTTCGTTGACCAGATACAGTTTCAACATCATTGGCAAAGCACTTTGCTACATGTGTTACTAAACTTGTTAATGAATTTCCTTCTATACCACTTGTATTTAATGGAATATCTATTCATAATCCATTAAATATAGAAGCATCAAGAATATGTTGGTACTTGATCAACAAATAT
This sequence comes from Diversispora epigaea, assembly GCA_003547095.1. Lineage (NCBI taxonomy): Eukaryota > Fungi > Glomeromycota > Glomeromycetes > Diversisporales > Diversisporaceae > Diversispora > Diversispora epigaea. The sequence continues at coordinate 132,085 of PQFF01000211.1, forward strand.
ACTGGAGTTTTTGACTTATCATATTTGCAAAAACATTCAATCATCAAGAAATTTTTGAAGGCGAAAATATCCGGATATATTTGAACTACATTATATCCGGATATATTCGACCACTCGCGCATTTATCCGCATTAAAAAAATGCATATATTCGCGTATATTCGCATGTTATGCGAATTTATCCGGATAATTATTCAAATTTATTCGAATTTATGCAAATATATTCGAATTTATCCAGATAATCATTTGAATTTATTCACATATATTCACATATTATGCGAATTTATCCAGATAATTATTCGAATTTGTGCAAATATATTCGCATGTTATGCGAATTTATCCAGATAATTTTTCGAATTTATGTAAATATATTCGTATATATCCGTGAATTTATCCAGATAATTTTTTTATATTATATAAATTCATCCAAATACAATTTCGAATATATTCATATTTATGCAGACACGTTCAGATAATTTAACAAATTTGTATAATATTTTTATATATTTTATATTTAAATTTTTTTATTTCGATATGACAAATTATTTAAATATTTACAATAAGTTTTAAAATGTTACAAAATATAATATTTTATTTTCTATATTACTTTTAAAAACTGGAAATATTTTATTTTTTTGTTTTTTTTGAAATATTTAAATAAATAAATATATAAGAAAGATTATTATCATATTTTAAAAGTGTATAAAAATATTCAAAAGAGTATAAATATATTAAAGTATTACCTTTTCATTATTTTATTGTAAACTTCTGAAATATTTAAAATATTTTAAAGATTTTTAAATAAATAAAGTAAATAAGAAAATTATAAATATTTGAAAGAATACCTATTTTTTAAACTTTATATTTTAAATTGATTTCTTTCTAAGAAGTAAATAAGAAAAATTATAATAAATATAAGTAAGTGTTGAAATATTCAAAGGCATAAATGAGAGTATGAATATAATGAAAATATTACCTTTTTTTCTTTATTTTATTGTAAACTTCTGAAATAAATATTTAAGATATTTTAAATATTTTAAAAAATAAATAATGAAGAAGATAAACATATATACTTATTTTATGGACTTTATATTATGAATTGATTTCTTTATAAGTGATAACTTTTGAAGATTATTTAAATAAAGTGTGAAAATGAAAAGTAAACTTGCGAAAACAAAAAGTAAACTTAAGAAATATTCGAAAAAAAGGATAAAAAATACTTTGTTTATTTATCTTGTTTATTTATCTTGTTTATTTATACTAAGATCA
>PQFF01000211.1:136572-161306 GCA_003547095.1 Diversispora epigaea
TTATTCGAATTTGTGCAAATATATTCGCATGTTATGCGAATTTATCCAGATAATTTTTCGAATTTATGTAAATATATTCGTATATATCCGTGAATTTATCCAGATAATTTTTTTATATTATATAAATTCATCCAAATACAATTTCGAATATATTCATATTTATGCAGACACGTTCAGATAATTTAACAAATTTGTATAATATTTTTATATATTTTATATTTAAATTTTTTTATTTCGATATGACAAATTATTTAAATATTTACAATAAGTTTTAAAATGTTACAAAATATAATATTTTATTTTCTATATTACTTTTAAAAACTGGAAATATTTTATTTTTTTGTTTTTTTTGAAATATTTAAATAAATAAATATATAAGAAAGATTATTATCATATTTTAAAAGTGTATAAAAATATTCAAAAGAGTATAAATATATTAAAGTATTACCTTTTCATTATTTTATTGTAAACTTCTGAAATATTTAAAATATTTTAAAGATTTTTAAATAAATAAAGTAAATAAGAAAATTATAAATATTTGAAAGAATACCTATTTTTTAAACTTTATATTTTAAATTGATTTCTTTCTAAGAAGTAAATAAGAAAAATTATAATAAATATAAGTAAGTGTTGAAATATTCAAAGGCATAAATGAGAGTATGAATATAATGAAAATATTACCTTTTTTTCTTTATTTTATTGTAAACTTCTGAAATAAATATTTAAGATATTTTAAATATTTTAAAAAATAAATAATGAAGAAGATAAACATATATACTTATTTTATGGACTTTATATTATGAATTGATTTCTTTATAAGTGATAACTTTTGAAGATTATTTAAATAAAGTGTGAAAATGAAAAGTAAACTTGCGAAAACAAAAAGTAAACTTAAGAAATATTCGAAAAAAAGGATAAAAAATACTTTATTTATTTATCTTGTTTATTTATACTAAGATCAATTTTGTGTTACATAGTAATTATATTTATTATAGTAATTATATTTATTTACTGATCGCATCTATACTATATATGTCGTCAAAACTAATTTGACCTTGACTCAACTCTTAAAATTTCAATTTTTAATTACGTCTGATTCAACTAATTGCGTCAACCACTAGTAAAAATTAAAATTTGCCTTGACTCAACTCCAATTTTTCTTAATTTTAATTGCGTCTGACTCAATTCAATAGTTTTGACGACATGTATAATCTATACGTCCATACTCGTTTAATTATAATAATATTTTTTATTTTATTTATAATAACAAATAATAAAAAATTGAAAAACTACAAAATTTTTTGTAAATATTCGTAATAAATAAGTTTTTATTATTTGTTATTTTAATTTTAATAAATCTTTGATTTAAAAATTAATTGATTATCTACTTTTATCAGATTACAAATCATATTATTATACCTAGTATAATGTATGACTAAAAATAAAATTGGACTACTATTATTATTATATTGATAATCAAATTAAAAATATTACAATGAAATCAAATTTAATTTATGTATTGTATAGAATATGTATTAGAAAAAATAATAATTATACAATGTATCAAGAAATAAAATTCATTATGTATTGTATAGACTTATGCGAAAATACGTATTAAAAATAATAATTAATGTATTAAGAAATCTATAATTAATAAAATTCATTATGTATTGTATAGACTTATGCGAAAATATGTATTAGAAAAATAATGTATCAAGAAATTTATAATTAATAAAATTCATTATGTATTGTGAACTTGAATAAAAATTTGTCTATATATATTCTTTGAATTTGCATCTCAATAAAATTTGTATACATTCAAAATCAATTATTATAATTAAAATGTCCAGCTTTCTTTCCTGTCAAGTAGCAAAAGAACAGGGATACTTTTTAAATATCTTAAGAGGTTCAAAAAAAGGAAAGGGAAGTACTAGCCCTTATCCTAAAGTATCTCCTAAAACACCTTTTAGAAAAATATCTCGTCAAATGACGCCAGAAGAATTTGGATCTGCACAACAATCTGAAAATCTTACCAGAAGAAGACCATTATTTCGAGATATAACGGAAGAAATAGCTCGCTTACCGACACCCCAAGTAATAATTGATGAGGGTGGAAATGGAACGGAAGATAGTGGAAATAGAACGGAAGATGGTGGAAATAGAACGGAAGAGGACGGAAATAGAACGGAAGAAAGTATCGCTGGCGCTCATGAAGCAAGTAGCGTTCACGGGGAGACTGGTGCTTCCCAAGAAATTGTATCACAAAAAAGAAGGAGAGAAAATGATAATGGTATTTCTAATTAAATAAATCAATTAAATCTATTTGTATATTTGAATTAAATTATTTATTTCTGTTTTAGATAGCGTCCCGATTACTTGACAAGATATTAAGATTTTACTTCACCATTTAGAAGAACAGAATGAAATAATTCGAAGATTGAATACTGAAGTTTCTTATGTTCGAAAACTTTTGGAAAAGGGTGGGATGGGTAATTTTACATCAACTGACGAATTTATTAAAGTAAGTATCTTTATATTATTTAGTAATTTATATTTATTTAAATTTAAATACAAATTTTTATTTAGAAATTTATAAATGCTATCACAAAATATTCGATTACCAAAAAAATATACGCGAGTGAAAATGAACTGAAAGAAGCAGCATTCCATATCGGGTATAAAGAATTTCCAGATTATTTCGAAGATTGGGACCAGAAACAGTGGTCATTTTATTATGATACAAAAATTAGCTCTAAGGTATAAAAATTATTTTTTTGATTACAATAAAATATATAAAATAAATATTAAAATTTTTATATTTTATTAATTAGTTAAAGGTTAAACATCGTCACAGAAGGGGAACAATTGCTGACAAAATTCGAAAGACTATCTTTATGACTTTCGGGGAAAATGATCTTTCAAAGATAACAACAAAATCTTCGGCAGATGTCATAAAAAATTGGAAGGAATCATACGAAATTAAAAATGCCTATCAAAAGTTTAATGATGATGTTTTCTGCTCCCAAATTCTTTAAAGGTGTTGGACGTCACGTCCTTTTGAAGAGCAATCAGCATTTACAATTTCTGTGATTAAATATATTTTTAATCCAAACATATATTCAATCCAAATTAAAGATGAAGGTATTCATCACTATATGAAAAAAACACAAGTAACTATATTTTAACATTTAATTCAAATCATTTTTCGAATATTATTATATATATTTAACAAATTTTTTTAGGAGAAAATGAATGCCAATGAAAAAATTCAATTCTTGGAAGAAGAATTTAATGAAGAGGAAGAAGAAGGGGAAGAAGAAGATGAGGAAGGAGAAGAGGGGAGGAAGGAGAAAAGGAAATAACACAAGAAGTAATAGAAGAAATAAAAGAAAGTGGAGAAGATGAGGAAGGAGAAGTACTTGCGACAGGTTTGCTATTCGTTAATCATTTCAATTTATTATTATTTAATTTAAAATTTTATTAAATATAGTTATATGTATAATTTTATAATTTTATAATTATTATATATTTAAAATAAATATTTATTTACGAAATATTCATTAGTTTCGTCAAAACAGGGAACCATATGAACAATGTCCTCAATTGTTTCTATTTCTATAAAGTTATACCATTCTACTAATTTTAATAGAGGACAATCATATAAATCCGAATTTTGATCAAACTGGTAATCATACCACTGTACTAGTACAAGATGGAATGGTGATTCATTTGGTACATTTACTTCCGTTATCAGTAAAGTCTAAATATAATTAATATCGATATAGTTAATATTTGGATTTTTAATTCATTATTATTATTGTTATAAAATAATACCTGTGCATAACAAATTCCTTTATCTGATTGATATTTGGAAAGTTCTTCATTATTTATGGCAACGGCAATATTACTAAACCAAGGTCGACCATGAAATTTATTTGTTACTCGAAGAATTACGCCATTTTTTAATATAACAGAACCAAATATTTTTATTAGGCTTCCTTCAGTAAAAGATTTCTTTAACTCACTAAGATACNGAAATATTCATTAGTTTCGTCAAAACAGGGAACCATATGAACAATGTCCTCAATTGTTTCTATTTCTATAAAGTTATACCATTCTACTAATTTTAATAGAGGACAATCATATAAATCCGAATTTTGATCAAACTGGTAATCATACCACTGTACTAGTACAAGATGGAATGGTGATTCATTTGGTACATTTACTTCCGTTATCAGTAAAGTCTAAATATAATTAATATCGATATAGTTAATATTTGGATTTTTAATTCATTATTATTATTGTTATAAAATAATACCTGTGCATAACAAATTCCTTTATCTGATTGATATTTGGAAAGTTCTTCATTATTTATGGCAACGGCAATATTACTAAACCAAGGTCGACCATGAAATTTATTTGTTACTCGAAGAATTACGCCATTTTTTAATATAACAGAACCAAATATTTTTATTAGGCTTCCTTCAGTAAAAGATTTCTTTAACTCACTAAGATACTCATATAAACAATTTTGAAACTCTTTGAAACCTTTTCTTATTGTTTCATTAATATTCGGATTATTTTTTTGTTGGTTGCACAGTTCAGTAATGTTTGAAAAATTAATAATAAATAATTTTGCTGTATATGTTAAGGCTCTTGGAGTTTTAGTTTCTTTTACTTGGTTTCGCAATATCATTGCTCTTCGGCGAATCTATAATAATAAGAGAAAACTATTAATATAATGAAGACAAAATATTACAAAAAATTAAATATTAAATTTTTTAATTACATTTTTTATTATTTGCATCTCCACATCTTTTTTGTTACTGAGATAATATGGAATTTTTACATATGTCTTGTGTAAACTTTCGTATGTCTCCGTAGTATACCCGTTTATTGCTCCAAAGTCTCATATAGCATTAGAGTCCGGAATGGGCGGGCTTTTGAACCCAACGGGCTTTAAATAATAAATTTTTACTAATTAAATTAAGGTTATACAAAATTTTATATAATGATTTTAAGTCAAAACGGGCTCAAACTATACCTGCCGCCCAAATTCAAAATCCAAATGCCAAAATTCCAAATGCCGAAATCCCAAATCCCAAATCCCAAATTATAATTAGTATTTTTTGCCGAAATCCCAAATCCCAAATACTAGTAATTTTTGCATTTTGGCATTCCAAATCCCAAATTATTTGGGATTTGGGCAACACATATAGCTCAAACAGGCCTAACGGGCTGGCCCATTCTGTACCCTATATAGCATCAACAATGTGATAAATTCATGAATGAAGTTTAGAAATTTTCATACCCGATGAACAATCCCAAAATAATGTAATAAATAGATCAGCCCATTCATTAATCGCTATCTATTGATTATTAACAATTAACTTTATTATAGACTATTATAATTATTTTGAAAATTACTAATAAATACCTGAAAATTTTTTAAGTCACTTTCTGTAAATCTTTCGAATCTACTCATCAAATACATCCTATTCCATCTAACGTAGACCTCCGAGAGAGTTTTATTTAATAAATTATCCACTACAAATACCATCACTTTTATAAGGTCTCTAAATTCACTTGCGGTTAATTGGGCTATCGATTGTACTCCTTTTGCAAATATTTTTAATCCTGGGTGCCTCGGTATGATTGCAATTCTTCAATTCATTTTGTCTTCTAACGATTTTCCTAATAATTCTTTAGTATATTCTATTTGATATTGAAATAGGCCTAGATCCAAATAATGCATTCTATCAGGAACTGTGGCTGCATAAATATCTATATTTCTAAAATAAAAAAAGATTAGTATTAGTTAAATATGCATAAATTTAAATAAAATATTTTAAAAAACTTACGGAATAGTCCAAAAGTAGTTATAAACCTGTTCCAGACCAATACTTTCAGCCGAACCATTATTGTAATATTCCTGCATATTTTCTTTATTGCGAATTATTATACAATCTTTTCTTATACTTGTTAAATCATTTCTATGTGTTTGACAAAAATGACAGGGATAATTTGAATTTGCTAATTTAAAAGTTAATGAAAATGTACAGGCTTCCGGCCAATCACCAATTACTGTAGAAATTCTTGGAAAGAACCTGATGTTTTTGTTATTAATTTTAAAATCAATACCATCTTCATCAAATAAAGGATCCAATAGGAATTTTAAAGAATTATGAAAAGTTTCACGCGTTAGTCGCTTAAATCTAGAAGTTTGTCCTTTATTATTGGCAGATAAAATTGGAAGATATCCCAATAATTGCTTAGCATCTTCTTTATTTCTTCTCCAAGTTCGAATATTTCTGAGAGAAATATAAATGGGGTGTAATGAGCTTTTTTCTAATGAATCAGTAGTAGTTGCATCTGAATAGAGAATAATAGATAAAATGTGTGCCTCGGGTCGAATTGAAGCTTCCGCATTTTTCCACCAATTTCCGGAATATTGTTCACTATATAACGTTTCTCCATTGGACTATTTATTAATAATATATAAAATAAATAAATAAATAAATAAATAAAGAATGCTTCATCATCAGGAAATTTTTTATGTCGGAGATTATTGTAATAATTTCGTTTTCAAAGATTATTGAAGGTTATCGGACCAATAACCTTTGCAAATATTACATTTATTATGATAAAGTGAAGGTTATTGAAAGTTATTGATATCAATAACCTCCGGAGTATTACGTTTTATTAATAAAAATGAAGATTTTCGTATACGTGTTGCCCAAATCCCAAATAATTTGGGATTTGGGACGCCAAAATGCACAAATTACTAGTATTTGGGATTTGGGATTTGGGATTTCGGCAAAAAATACTAATCATAATTTGGGATTTGGGATTTCGGCAAAAAATACTAATCATAATTTGGGATTTGGGATTTGGGATTTTGGCATTTGGGATTTTGGCATTTGGATTTTGAATTTGGGCGGCAGGTATAGGTTTTCGGTATCAATAACCTTCGTAAATATTACGTTTATGTTGGAGGTATTCGAAGGTTATCGGAGTGAAGGACTTCGAAGGCTTACGTTTAAAAAAATTTACTGATGATATATATTGTAATATATATATAATAATTACCTGCAAAAATTGATATTTATATATAAAATTTTTGATTATATCAGGGTTTGATAATAGACTCTCGATACAATTTTTAATAGGACGGTAATATACGAAATATTCTTTATTTTTATAATCTAGTATACAATGTTTTGAATATGGTAATTTTTGTACATTCATTATATCTATAAGTTTTCGACCAGTCTCGATATTTTTAGGAAGAGGCAAAGTAGATAAATTAAAATATTTGTCAAAAAATTTTATAATTGCATTTCCGGTTTTATTATTTAAATTATGCTTTATAAAAAGTTCCATTAAGTCAGCATATGCCTCGTTTGGAAATTCCATGACATTTTCTTCTCTTTCAGGCGAAACTTGTTCAAAATTATCATAATCTTATATATTTGACTCTTCAAATCGATCAGGTGAAACTTGTTCAAAAAAATAATAATTTTCCATATTTAACTCTTCAAATCGATCAGATTAATCAAAATTGTTTTGAGAAGTTTGATTTATGTTGTAATTTTTCGAAAAATTACTTACAACATCAGTATTTTCTAAGACATCTTCATATTCATGAGATGCAGGTGGCATATTTTGATCTTTGTACTCTTCGTTTTCATTAGTTATAGATGGCAAACTTTCTTCCCAAACAGTTTGCATTTCTTCAAATCAATTAATTCGATTAAAATCTTTATCATCAAGCGACGTATCATTTATGTCATAATGAGTTCTATTAACATGTTGGGCGTATGCTTGTCGGGATGAAAAATAACGATCACAGTATAGGCATTTGAAATCTTTGGGCATTTTTATAAAATTATATTTGAAATACTTCGAAATTTTAAATTTAATTATTTTGAAGATACTTTACAAAATATTATCATTTCTTTTATACTTTTCAAATTCTTATGTTTTTTTTTTAGCAATCAAGAAATTTTTCTTTACAACTATACTTTTGAATCAAGAAAAATATTCATTACTTTCATTTATTTTCTATAATAGAAACTGGAGCAATGTAAAGAATGTAACTAACTAAATATAGTATATATTCGAATATATTTATCATTTTCAAGTTATAATTTGGTAATATTTATTTTTATTCATTCTCCTTATATATCCAAACCTGCTATGCTTTATACTCCTTCAAAATAAATTTTTAAATAATTTTTCATTTTCAAAACGAATTTTTATATAATTTTTCACTTTCATACCTTTTTTTAAATAATTTTTTTTTTACAACTAAGGTACGTAGTATAACAAAAATAACAAAAATGTAAAATAATTGAATTAAATCTTTGACCTTTTATTTAAAAGGGATGAGCAATTTAAATGCTCTTTTTTCTACAAATTCGAAAGCCTCTGAAAGTAGAGCCTCTACAAATAGAGTCTTCACATCTACAAGTAGAGCTTTCGCAAGTACAACCATTCCCCCGCTTAATTTTACAGTCTTCTGGTTCCTCTATACAATCCTTCGAAAGTGATGACTCAATTACACCATTATCTTCTGTATCTAATGTGCGAGCAAGAAGTGACAACGGTATAATTTTAATAATATTCGTATTTATTCGACAAAACTTAAATTGAAAAGCTATCTATTTTATTAGTTTTATTATTACGTCAAATTCTGACGAAAATTGAACTTTTACAAAAAATAAATGAAGACAATCAAAAGAAATTATGTAAATTGGGAGAAGATATGAAATCAATAAAAGAAAAAATATCTGTGCTTTCATTTAATAAAGAATCCTTGGATGTAATAAATTTAAATTCATAAAATATTTGTAGTTATAATTTAAAAGAGCAGTCTTTGAATTGCAATATTATATATTTCAGTAGTAATTTTTAATAAAATATTCAAAATTTATTTATTATACAGGTTATTATTAAAAAATCTTCAGAAAAACTTATAGAATATAGTATATATCCAATTCCCGGTGATTATAAAGAAATGGCCGAAGAAGTTTTAAGGAAAACAAATAATGACTTTTTTTTGAGTTTGAGTGATCAGTGGAATGGTTATTTTGAAAAAAAAATGAAAAAAGCTGCAAGTATCATTCTATAATTGTTTATAATTATAAATATTATTAAATATTAAATAGTTATTAAAATTTACAGATTGGTGAAAAGATACGAAATTTATGCAGCAATTTAAGTACAAAAGTAAAAGTATCTATTTTTAAAATCTTCGATAAATTATTACCTATTAACAGCAATGCGACAACAGCCGAAATTACTACATGGAAGAGAAGTCCTATAGTACTAGAATGTTACAAGAAATTGTTTACAAAAATCGAAAACACTTCTGAAAAATATATCGTACGTATCATAAAAAATGCATGGCCCAAAAAAGAATTCATTCTAGATTCTCACACTGCCTGATGTGTGTCGATTGCTGAAATCCTTCTAAATCCCAATAATGAATATATCCAAATTACTGAAGATGTTGTTCAGCCTTTTGTCGAAAAAAATTTAGTAAGTAATTAAAATAATTAATATTGTTAAATAAAATTTAAAAACTAACGAAAACATATAAAAAAATATAAAAATATAAAAATATAGAAAAAAATTGAAAATAAGATTGAATTTAATAATGACTCTGACTCAGAAGAAATTGCTGAAACTTTTGAAAGAAAACGAAAAAATCAAATGAATGATAATACAGAACTTCTGACTCTTGGAGAAACGCAAGCAAGATTAGAAAAAGTAATAAATAAAAAAAAGATGAAACAAACTGTAACCCTTCGAAAATTCCAAAAAAAAGATGATAATGGTGATGACGATGATGATTATAATAATAATAATAATAATAATGATTATAATAATGATGATTATAATAATAATAATAATGATTATAATGATTATAATAATAATAATGTTAATAATAAAGATGATTTTCAAATAATTGAAGACGATAGACGATTTACAAATAATTGAAAAAAAATAATATAAATAAAAATAAATATTAATAAAATAATGCGTAAATTTGCAAAACAAAATGAAAAATAAATTAATTAGCATGTTTTCATCCAACTATATCCCATGAATTTATTTGAATAATATTCGAATAAATTCACATAAATTCACGAATATATTCGCATATATTCGAATTGAAACTATCCAGATATATCCGGATATATTTGAGAATTGAATAAATTCAAATATATGCGAATATATTCGCATAAATTTACGAATTTATCCAGATTTTTTTTAAATTGAAAAATATCCGGATATTTTTGACTCCAACAATTTCCTGATGATCATCAATCAGTTTGATAGAATAGAGATGTTAACAATACACAATTATAATAATAATATTACTGAACGAAAAAAAGAACAATCTATGAAAGGTCTTCAATTAATTGGATTTAAAGAACAAAATTTACATTCTATATTTGATTATATCAATGCATTGAAGATTATTTTATCTATAAATGATAAAACTCAATATTTGAAAGAATTTGTAGCTTCAATTGTTGCAGACTGGCCAGGACAAATATTTATCAGAAAAGCTTTATACAAAACTTTATCAGAATTTCAATCTAATTTTTCACAAGATATTAGATCTTTTTTACCAATGTTAGGTCCATTACATGTATCATTAAATAGTAAAGAACAAGTAATACTAGTACATCACTCTTTTTTTGAAAAATTATTTCATTTTGTTTTTGGTGAAAATAAAAAATTAGCAAAAAAACCTCGACCATGGAGAATTAATCTTTTATCAGAACTTTCAAAATGTGGATGGATAAAAATCAAAAATCAAATTATAAAAAAATTTGGAAACACTTGCAAAAATATTAAATATCAAACAACAATTGATTTGCTTGATAATTTAATTCCAGCAGTAATTGATATTTATGCAATTTTATTTAGATCAGGATTATTTGAAGAATATGTGGAAACTATTTTTCACATTTGGACTTTTTTTTTATGATGAAAACGAAAAAATTATAACAAAGCTCCTCTAGTATTTCTTTCAGATCTTTTTTATTGGAAAGATATGAATCATCCTTTCTTTGATGCACTTCAAAAACATTTACCATGTTTTAATGATTATTATGTAAAAAATACTCATAGTAAAATAAGAGCAAACACATCATCAAATGCAACTGTTGACAATATTATTAGGCAAGCATATGTAATAAGTAAATATTTCAATTTTTAATAAATATTATAAATTTTATTTAATTAATAATTTTTTTATTTTACAATTATATAAATTATATAGTGAATCAAGATCCTATATTTAAAGATACATATTGTAAAACACGACATTATCCATATAATATCCCTATGCTCAATTTTTTATCCAACAAAACTAGTCTTTTTTTGTTACAATACTTTCATAGTCTGTATTGTAATCTTGGAAAAAGTACACCAAAATTAAAAAATGGAAAAAATTAGGGCTTAGAACCGGGTTTATATAATCCGATTTCACCCGGATACCGCGGGTGACCCGGTTGAAACTTTCAAAACCGGGTGAAATAGGTTTGATTATTAAAATTTACGATCGAAAATAATTATCGATCATTGCTACATATAAAACTTTTTAATCTATAAGTAAATATTAAAAACTGTAATAAGTAAACCTAAAGATGAGAATGTTGTGCATATTCAGTAGAAAGGACAAGTTTATATCATTAAAATTAAGAGAATAATTAGTAATTAAAGTTTGAACGTATTTTTTTATTCGTTCGAACTTTAACTACTAATTATTCTCTTAATTTTAATGATATAAGTTTGTCCTTTCTACTGAACATGCACAACATTCTCATCTTTAGGTTTACTTATTACAGTTTTTAATATTTACTTATAGATTAAAAAGTTTTATATGTAGTAACGATTGACAATTATTTTCGATCATAAATTTTAACGATCAAACCTATTTCACCCGGTTTATACCTCAAACCGGATGAAACCAGGTGAAATCGGGTGAAAAAAAATTTTTAGGAAATCATCCGGGTTCATCCGGATATCCGATTTTAAGGTCATTCAGATATCCAGATGACTTATTGGGACACGGTTCCAAGCCCTAGAAAAAATAAAAAACAACTTCCAAATATATACATATTGGCTACTTTAGGAGAAGAAGTAGATTTGTGACGCTTACCAACTGGATACAGCACATCATATCCATCCAAACAAGGATTATGTGATCGATGCAAACTTCCGTTTGTTAATGAAGTTGGTGTAACATTTATTTGTGGTCATGGCCACCATACAAATTGTTATAACAGAAAGTGTATATATTGTGAGGAATTTTATAAACGAGGAGTTTTTGAAAATGTTAATTCATTTTTAAAAAGAATTGAAAAGGGAGCAGATACACTTACCCAAGAGGACCTTGGTGGTGATGATATAAATGATATAGAGGAGGGAGAAGAGCAATCGGAGGAAATAGAAATACAAGATATTTCAAATAGCTTAGAAATAGAAATTAATAAAATAGAAAATTGGTAATATAATGAAAAATATAATAGTATATGTATATAATATTTCTTTCTTTTATTAATAAAGTTAAAAAAAAATATACATATTATAAATATCTAAAATTTTATAAAACTATTTAAAGACAGTCCCACGTTTTAAATAGCAACAGCTGCTATTTTTTTAAAAAAAAATTAAAAAAAAAAGTAAAAAAGATTTAAAAATAAATTTAAATACTTCGAATTTAACTGCTACTATCTAAAAACTTTTATTTATAATAAGTTTCAAACTGGGCGGATCATTGCTGGATCAGCGGCACTTTTCGTTAGAATAGACAAAGTTTTATTACAAATAAACAGGTGCTTCACTGTGCGCCCATATGATATATTTTTTTGTATATGTATTTCATATGAAAAATTTGTGTAACGGGATCATAAAAAGGGAACTTCTGTCATGCTCGGTTAAATTAAATGATTAACCGGTTATTATTTGTATAAATAAACTTAACCGATTAATCGCGGTTAAAGCAGTTAACCGGTTAATTTTGAGTAGACGGGGTTAACGGTGCCAATCTCTACTTGAGACTACATTTTTTGAGGTAAGAACCTATTCGTAATTAAAAATAGTTATTCAATCTTTTGTAATTTTACACACAATTTTATTTATTTTCTTATTACCTTAATTACTTTATTTTTCTCAGTTTCGCCATTTCAGTACTTAAAAATCGGCCTTTCCGCTCAAATTTTTAAGTCCCAAAGTTTTTTCATGTCAAGAAGGTAGAACGCGGTTATTTGTAAGTAAGCTCTATCTTCTTGGTGCTTAGGATTTACTACACAGACAGCATTCACAATGAAATTATTTTTTGAGAGGTTTTCAGTTTGAGACTCAATGTAGCAGTCAGATTGTAGAAATATGTGGACGTTTTTTTTTCTCTGAAAAAATATTGCAAGTGTATGCGTATGTATTTTTTCCCCGAAAAAAAATATTGCAACTGTATGTGGTACGTATTTATTCTTATTGTTATTTTTTTTTTGAATTTCAATAACCCTATTTCTTTATTATCCTTCATCATCTGTTTCCGCAATCTTATTTCTTTAATAACACTTCTATTCCTTCCCCTTCCTCCTTCTTGCATCATTAACAAAAAAGAAAAGAAAATCTGTTAGCGGTGAATTGAATTTACCAAAGAAGAAAGTTATTGAAATAATATGAAGGGTAGTGATTTTTTAATTAAGCCCCCAAAAATCGATCAATAGGACGTAGCAAGAAATAACGTTATGTAAAAAATCAATTAATTGAATTTACTGAAAAAAGAAAATTATTGAGATGAAGATCTTGCGGCTGAACGGAGAGAATCATTGCTTAATCATTAGAATAAATTAATTACGCGAGACAATGCCACAAGATCAATTTCATGTTTGCAGAAAAGTAATTTATTTATTTATTTATTTTTTTTATTAATGATTTAATAATTTAATAATTTATTATTTAATATTTTTAATACTTTATTTAGGCATAAACGTGAAATAATGAGATGTCTCCTTGAAAATGTACCTTAATTAGGGAACCCGAAAGTGAATATTATTAATGGTAAAGATAATAGTCACAGAGAGGGATTATCTAGTGTAAGGAAACAAAAAACATCATTTTTATTTATTTATTTATTTTTTTAAAGAAAAATAACTTCAGTAGAAATAATATTAATTATTTTATTTGTATAATATAAAGTTCAATAATCATAATATAATAGCATCTTTGTAAAATTTAATTTATAATATTTGAGAAAAGTTGAGAATCAATATACATTTTTTTTAAAAAATATCGTTTTTTTCAGTGGAATTATTCTATTATATTTTTTTATATTCTAAAAAATTAAAAATACATTTTTGTTCATTATTTTCTAATTTTTTAATCAATATTATGTAAACAATCCCCATGGTTCACTGTTATGAAATGTTCGAACAATAACATCCAAAAAGGTGAAAAAGGAAAATGTTTACGCACACCACCAAGAAAATGAATAAAATAAAATAATACGGATCAGTCAAAATAATATTAGGGTGTCTGAGTGACTCGTGGATCGTCAATTATGCAATTTTATCTTATGGATAGTCCATCTTTACTTCCATCTTATTCAAATAAACGAAAATATCTGAAAATGAGACCCAAGGAAATTATCTCATTTACTTCCCAATGTTTTTCACAAACCACAAGATCCGTTTGACTATGAATTGATTTTGATGTGGTATGATAAAGGCCACCAATACATTTCTTCACAGCTTCTAACGGCACGTGATTCAAATCGCACGTATCTTGTAGACTTTTTTTAAAATGTTCTTGTTCATAAAAAGTTTATGACACGTACTCCAAGGCTACCTTAACAGCAATGATTTTCCGAAGTTGAAACAGTTCTGTTGTTCGCGCACGTAACTCGGCTTCTTCGTCCTTTTTTTTTCTTTGTTAATTCAAGTATCTCTGCTTTGTTCTCTACATTCTTTTCTTCCAATTTTTTAATATGATCCTTATATGTTCCTTATATATTTTAGTTATCGTATCCATTACAAATTTGTGTCTTCGAGTGCGGTAAAATCATGAGTTTTCACTACTTCAGTCGCGGTAAGAGATTTGTTGGCATCGATCTCACGACATTTTTTCCTTCTTTCATAATAGCATCATTTTAATGAAAAAGCATTTTTCATTTTAAAGTTAGACCTTTCTGGAATTACGATCGGCACAATATCTTAGAACTCGAAGTGTCAAGTGTTGAGAAAAGAAATCATTTTGAGTTCAAATTTTTTAGCAGAAGACCAGTGTGGGTAAAAGTTTTTAGGGGATAATTAAATTAATACAGTGCTAATCCAATGATTAGATTTCTTTCATGGAAAAAATTTTTTTCTGGTTTATATAAGAAACACATGATGTGATTTTAGTCAATCAAAATTCAAGAAAGTAGATTCACGTGTTTATATATAATTATAATCTTTTTTCAAATTTGATAGATATAATTGATTTGAACCCCAGTAAAACTTGATTCAACCATGATTTTGAAGCTTAGGTTATGGGCTACCAATTTCTACGATTGGAATTTTATTTCTATATATAGTAAATAAAGTTTTAAAGCAATTTTTAAGTAGTGAGTTACACAAGTAATATAATTAATATAAAATTAATTATTTTCTAATGATTTTTCCCATCTATTTAAATAAAGTCGAGTAGCAGATCAATTATTCAGATATAAATTAAGAATCTAACAAGTTCAAAAGTAAAAAGAAAAAAAAATATTATAATAATAAAAAGACAATCGTGATAATGCTACTTCGAAATTTGATTTACTTGCTTGCTTCTGCCGTATAAGCTTTATCTACTTCTTGTTATTTGTAAATCAGATGGCAAGGAATTTGAATAAAAATGTAAGATTAAATTTATTATTTATAACTCGATGATCATTTATTTAGATATCTACGTATTAGTAGTATAAATATCTATAGTTATATATACAACAATAGCAATAGAAATAGTTTAGATAAATAATGTAATGATTTCATTTTATTATTTTTTTTTTTCATTTAACCATTTTTTTTTAATTAATTAGTTAATTGAACAATATTTTTATTTTTATTAAAAATTGATTTTTTTTTTTAACCAGCATTTATTATTATTATCATCAAAAAAAAAAAATTTAATTACATAATTAATATGAAAAATTATCTCAATCCTTATAATTCTTAATTCTTATAATTTTGATTATTTATAATTATCATCATTCATCACGTAATTCACATAACATTTCAACTTTAGAACGCGAATATGAATTATGAAAAAGAAGAATATATATCATTACGGGTTACTATTTTAAATAATGATATAATCATTATTTTTATCATATCATCATTATTACAACCAGTAATATTATTACTGGTAATAATATTAGTGATGATTTCACTTTTATTTCTAAACACTTGTTCTTCGAATGCATTGTATAAGTAGATAATTATATTATTGGGGAATTTGTGATAAAAAAAAAGCTTTGATTGAATAACTAAAATTGCGCAATAAAATTATTTTTATTAATCAAATATAGAGTTTACAGAATAAAAGATTGATACTGATCATAATCGATCAATGAATTAACTACGTAGAACTATTCGAGCTTTATTCATAATAAAAAAAAATAATAAATTGGGCCGAGGAATAAATTGCACACCAAAATTCATAAATAATTTCTTATAAACGTACTTTCAAGCTTAATTATCAATTACATTCAAAGAAAATTTTAAACCAACATTTCTAAAATAAAAAAATAAAATAAACCATGAATCGAAATCTTATGCTCGTATTTATTTTACTAGCCACTTTGTCGGGGGTCAATGCTTTGCCACATCAACTTAATAAAAGAAAACTAGGATGGTAAACTTTCTCGGACGATGAAGAAAGTATTGATGTAGATATATCACCTGATTTTCCTGGAACTAGTCAATCAGCGTTTCTGGGGAATTTGAAAAACCTATTTCTTACGAGGATACGCTAAATATTGCATTTAGAACAGAAGTTCCGGTAGATACCCTTGTAACATTGGTCCCGGTCACCAACAGACTGTGTCTTTTTTTAATTCATTTAGGCTCTAATTTCGTGTCGAAGATTCTTACATATCTTATTGTTTCTTACCCTATCGCAAAATAAATTTAATATTAATCATTTGCAATTTCATATTTAATTAATTTATCTTTGTCTGGAAAGTTTTAATTATTATGTAATTGGAAAAAGGGTTTAGATTATATTTAAATCTGATTTCATCAGAGTATGTTTTCATTATTTCATCTTTGTTTTTAATATTCTAATAATACTTTTTTAATTATAGATCCAGAATTTGATCAAGAGATACGATTCTTTTTTTCGCGTAGACTTTTTTTTCATATTCTTTTCCATATACTTTCTATTGGTATTTTTCCACCAAAAGGAATTTGTAGTTCATATATTCTTTTGTTTGTATTTTCCCTTTCTATTTTGTCTCTTATATCCAAATTTANCTTTTTTTAATTCATTTAGGCTCTAATTTCGTGTCGAAGATTCTTACATATCTTATTGTTTCTTACCCTATCGCAAAATAAATTTAATATTAATCATTTGCAATTTCATATTTAATTAATTTATCTTTGTCTGGAAAGTTTTAATTATTATGTAATTGGAAAAAGGGTTTAGATTATATTTAAATCTGATTTCATCAGAGTATGTTTTCATTATTTCATCTTTGTTTTTAATATTCTAATAATACTTTTTTAATTATAGATCCAGAATTTGATCAAGAGATACGATTCTTTTTTTCGCGTAGACTTTTTTTTCATATTCTTTTCCATATACTTTCTATTGGTATTTTTCCACCAAAAGGAATTTGTAGTTCATATATTCTTTTGTTTGTATTTTCCCTTTCTATTTTGTCTCTTATATCCAAATTTATTATTGATGCAATTTAATTAAAGTATTCTTTTATTTTAATTTTGTTTTCCATTTCTAAAAATGATTTATCAGTCCACAAGAGTTGTAATCAAATGTTTATTGGATAATTACGGATCATAGATATCGAAGAGTTTATAACCTTCAGGCAAAAAGAATATACTGTTTGTGCAAATTCAGCTTTATATATGTATTTCCGCTCATTAATTTTTTAGATGGTTCAACATAAAATATTTAATTTCGATATCGATTAAGAAGTAACAAAGACAATCGTAATGACGCTTTGACTTCTGTCATATCAGCTTTCTCTACTTCTTCTCCCTCCCCCAGAACTGCTACTACTTTTTCTACTAATTATACTGTTATTCGTAAATCAGATGGCAAAAAATTTGAATAAAAATGTAAAAAATGTAAAATATTTTTGGGTAGAAATTCAAGTAATAAGATTGAATTTATTAAAATTTATTAAAATTTATCATTTATTAACAGTATAAATATTTTTTGTAAATATTAGTTATATATGGTATATTAATATGAGATAATGGTAGAATGATGATTGTAATAGAATGAATATTATTTTTGTTTATTTTATTTTTATTTCATTTATTTAAAATAAAGTCAATTAACATTTTTTTTTTAAATTAATTAACAATATTTTTTATTTTTATTAGTTAACTGATATTTCTTTTAACCAGCATTTATTATTATTATTATTTTAAAAAATATACTTCTCCTAGGAATCGGAAAATTATCGCAATTATTATAATTCTTAATTAGTATAATTTTTATTATTAATATAACTGTCATCCATTACATATGTAATTCACGTAACATTTCAACTTTAGGAAATGAAAAAAACGAATATGATAATATAATTATTACTTTTGTTATTATTAATTGTAGCATATCATCATTATTACTACAGGAATTTTATAATAATATTGGTGACGATTTTAGTAATTTTTTTGTAAAAGTTCTTTTTTATTTTTAAAAGCTTGTTCTTCGAAAGCATTAAGTGGATCTTGATAATAATTATAATTACTGGGGAATTTCCAATTTCAATATAAACTAGTGTTTTTTTGTTATTGTAAACAAACACAAAACATTTATTGGTCTGTTTCGTGGAAATGCAAATGGTTAACAATAATTAAATACAGTAATAACTATACAATTTGAGTTATTAAAGTATAAAGTCTATTAGTTGTAATAGATTGATGATAATAATATTTAAGTATATAAAAAGTTTTAATATAAAAGTATATAATAAAATAATAAAAGAAATATTGAATTAATTAGAATATGCTATACTATTTATAATTTCCCTTCTTTCTTTTTTTCTGTCTTCGTTGCTGATTTCAACTCATTAATTTATTGTATCAAAAAATTAGAACAAATATGGGTTAATTAATCAGAAAAAAAATAGGTCTAAACAAAAAAAGTGGAAGAATTCTCCGCCCGCCCGGAAAAGTTTAATTTATTTTTTCACAAATTTAACATTCGATTTCTAACTATATTATATATTTTTATGGTTAGATTTACTATTTATTTCTTTTTAAAAAATGGTTCTAGAACATTTAAAGATGTCAGAACGATTCGTATATTTATAAATTGATCCACTTTATTTCTTTGTGAAGATGAACTGACACATCTGATACATACGTAATGGGTTGTATATCTTATTTTATTCTTTTAGTTACACACATATATATATATGCATTGCTTACATTATTTCTTTTAATCTGGATATTATAAGATCCAAAATGTGCAAATTAGAAATTTAATAATATTAAAAGGTAGGCCAACTTGTAACAAATAAACTTTTGACATCAACACATATTTAAGTTGGAAAGGTAATAAAATGCATTAAAAAAAAATAAGGTTTAAATTTTAAATTTCAATTTTAATTAAAAATCCTTTAATTAGGAGAACGGGTCCAAAAAAATAAAAGCATAAAATCGAATTATTAATTGATAACCAACGGCATGGAATTATCAATTGATAACCGAATTGATAACCAACGAATTATTAATTGATAGCGGGAATTATTTCACTAGTACAATTTAAACGTTGATGCCGATCGTAGAAAGAAAAAAATGTTTCAACGTTAGTTTGAATATTCGAGCTTCCTCATAATAAAAAAACAATAAAGAAAAACAGTATGTAAAAAGAATTCGCGTCGAGGAATAAATTGACACCAAAATTCAGAAATAATTACATCATCGCGAATTTTAAATCTTATAAAAGGACCATGAATTTACTTTGAAGCTTAATTATTAATTACACTCCAAGAAAATTTTAAACCAACATTTATAAAAAAAACCTTATACTCGTATTTATTTTACTAGTTACTTTGTCGGTGGTCAATGCTTTGTCGCATCAACATAAAAGAAAAATTGTGTTGACAGCTTTTGGAGAAACAAATTCTATACATCTGTTTTTCCCAAAATGCTACTTTCGTCACGTCACTTCTAGGAGATTGGGGTCCAAATATCAGCTTGCAATTGTTTTTGATGATTTTCCTTCTTCACATACATATCCTTACATAAATTATTTATTATAATCCCATTTACCTAAATCATCGTCATCCAAAAATTTTTTGTATACCTTCCACTTACGTGGTGCCATCCATATTCTTTTACTGCCGTTTTTGAGGATCCAGATGCTTCAATAACTAAAAGCTGCGTGAATGGTGAAGATCCCTATCCTGTTGCTTCTTATCCTATTACTTCGTAAATCTCTTCTTACCCTATCACATAATAAATTTAATATTTAATTCATCAATATAATGAACAACGTATAATAATTTTAATAATATATATAAAACAAAAAACCCAAATTAAGAGATCTAAATTTAGGAAGTTATAATATATTGAATTAATCTTTTTAGATAAATAATTATATTAAGTTCTCTCCAAATTTTTAAATAATTTATGAATTTCGACGTTAAAATAAGTCACAATTAAGTTTTTAAGAAAATATTTGTTGTGTAATCATGCGTACATTTAAGAAGACATTTTTGATTAAAAATTACAACTAATTTTATCTGTATATTTTTTCGCGGAATATACGGAATTTATAAGCTATGTACGATATATCTTTGGATAATCTTATGATTATTCAAAAATAATCCATTAAGAAATGTATGAAATAAGCGAAGACTGTAATAATAGGTTGCAGTCGTATAATTATAGAAAAATGCGTATATATGAATATAGGTATTAAATTCGCGAAATATAATAACTTGGATACATTTAAATATGATATAATTATTCACTGTCAAATTTAGTAAGGGGGGAAAAATTTTTTTTTATTTAGACACAAACAATTTAACGTATGAATATTCTTATTCTTTACATTTAAATATGCTATAATTATTCATTGTCAAATTTAGTGAGAGTTTTTTTTATTTAAACACAATCAATTTAATGTATGAATATTACATTTAAATATGCTATAATCATTCATTGTCAAATTTAGTGAGTTTTTTTTTTATTTAGACACAAACAATTTAAATATGCTATAATTATTCATTGTCAAATTTAGTGAGAGATGCAGAATTTTTTTTTACAGTTAATAACTAAGCTAGATATTTTTGGATATGTCGCCGCCACCATGTGATTAAAATTTATACATATAATTGATTATATAATTGATTATATAATTTATTAATGTTAAATTAAAACAAAAATGTTGTAAATAAACTTGTATAAATAATAAATATTTGAATTTTAATAATTCAAAGAGGAATAAAAAAAAGAAGGAAATGATGTTTATTAAATTTGTATTTTATTTCTCCGTGATAACTGATAAAAATTGTTACAATATAATGATATAAACACAATTATTTATATTATTTATATATATATATATATATTTATTTATTTATTCATGCGTATGTGATAAATTATATAAATTCTATAAATTATATTGTTTATAAATATATGTACATTTTGCGAAGGCGGATAATAAATAAATAAAAATAATTGGCTTATATTATTTATTAAAAATTTTTTTAAAAAATAAATATATCTTGCGAAGGTGGATAATAAATAAAAAAAAATAATTTGCTTATATTATTTCCTTTTCTCTTTTCCGTGAGGGTGTTGTGGTATTTTGTTTATTAAAAAAAATAAATATATATATGTATATTTCACGAAAGTAGGTAGATAGTAAATAAATAAAAATAATTGGCTTTTTCTCTTTTCCGTAATATTTTTGATTATTAAAAAAATTTTTAAAAAATAAATATACATATATATATATTGCGAAGGTAGATTAAATTCATATGACTTTATATTTAATAATTCAAAGGAGAATAAAAAGAAAAAGAAGAAAATGATGTTTTATTAATAAGAAAAATGAATTAAAAAAAAATTAGAGTTTCGTTTATATTTTATTTCTCCGTGATAACTGATAAAAATTGTTACAATTGATATAATGATGATAAAACATCATTATTTATATATTTATTTACTTATTCATATATATGTGATAAATTATATAAATTATTAATGGAAACAAAGTATTTATTTTTTACCTCTTTCACAAATTTTTCATAAAAATTTTCGTCGGTTTCTAGTAAACTTTTTAATGCAACATGTTTCCTTAAATTTAATGAATTAGCACGATAAACAATTCCAAATTCTCCTCTTGCAATTTTTGTAATATTTTCAAATTTGTTATAATCAAATTTTTTAATATAATTATTTTTTAAAGCATTTTCAAACGAAACTTTTTTACTAGACATTTTCGGAACGAAAAATTGGAGATTTACATACTAAACATGTGGTGATACCGGTCATTATTATGTATAAGCGATTAATTTAATTTCTCTGATTATTGAAGAAGATAAAATTAAGTTTTAAAAAATATTGAAAAAAGGTTATTAAAATGATATCTTTACTGTTATAGCTCAAAAAGTTAAATTAATGTTTACACCGTTATTTCTAAATTATCATGATATAAAATATATATTGCCTGAAATATTTGAATTGAAATAATATTTTATAAAATAAATAACAATAATAAATAAAAAATTTCCCAAATTCTTTGAATTAATTTTTTAGATGATCTAAAAGTATTCCTGTATTTTATTATTATTAACAGGACTAGCTTATAAGTTGTTTTATTATTATTATTATTATTACCGTCTGATAAAGAAGAAGTAGAATAGTTATTGAATTGATCGAATTAGAAAAATGATGTTTTAAGCTTAATTCGCGTTTCCTTAATTTGTTGAGTGTTTCTTTTTTGAATAATAATATTTAAAATAATAATAAATAATAAATAAAATAAAAATAAATCTTATAATATTATCTTGATTTATTTTTTTTTATTTTTTTGTTCCTCTTTCAATAGTGAAGTATTTTATTCAACCGAGATTTCTCAGGAGGTGAATTGAATTTACCAAGGAAGAATTAGGCAGTAAATGAAGAAAATCATTGAAATAATAAGAGGTAGGATTAGTTAATGATTTTTTAATTAAGCCCAAAAAATTGATCAATAAGACGTAATAATTCAATCAAATCATCGAGAGATCTTTGATGACTAATCAGTTTGATCCTTAGAATAAATTAATTACGCGAGACAATGCCGCAAGATCAATTTCATGTTTGCAGAAAAGTAATTTATTTTTATTTTTTTTTTATTTAATAATTAGTAATTTATTAATTGATATTTTTAATACTTTATTTAGGTATAAACGTGAAATGATGAGATGTCACCTAGAAAATGTACCTTTATTAGGTAACCCGAACGTGAATATTATTAATGGTAAAGACAGAGAAAATCTTATAATAAATTATGGAGGGATTATAGAGTGTAAGGAAACGGAAGGATTATATAATGCCTTTTTTATTATTATTATTTCTATTTTTAAAGAAATATAAATTCAGTAGAAATGATATCAATTATTCAATATTTTTTTCTTCGGTGGAATCATTATCTTTTCTAATTACTATTATGTAAACCAATCCACATTGCAAGAAAATGAATAAAATAAACCTCAGATTGGTCAGTCAATTATGCAATTTTATCTTGTATGGATAATCCACCTCAAATTCCATCTTATTCAAATAAACGAAATCAATACGAAAATATTTGAAAATAAGACCCAAGGCAATCATCTCATTTGCTTCCCAATGTTTTTCACAAACTACAAGATCGGTTTGACTATGAATTCTATGAATTGGTTTTGATGTGGCATGATAAAGGCCACCAATACATTTCTTCACAGCTTCTAAAGGCACATGATTCAAATCGCACGTATCTTGTAGACTTTTTTTAAAATATTCTTTTTCAGTCAACTTTTTAAAAAAAATATCAACCGGTTCTTTTAGATCAAGAGGAATGTGACTTTTACCGAACGTGTAATTCTATTGCAAAAAAAAACTACAATAAATAAAATGTAAAAAAAAAGTTTATAGCATGTAAAAACTTACCTGACCCCGGATGTACTCCAAGGCTACCCTAACATCAACGATTCTCCGAAGTTTAAACAATTCTGTTGTTCGAAAACGTAAATTAGCTTCTTCGTCCTTTTTTTTCTTAATTAATTCATATATCTCCTCATGTAGTGCTTTCGTTTCTTCATATAGTTTATTTATCTCTGCATTTTTTTCTTTTATCTCTGATTTCTTTTCTTCATGTAGTTTATTTATCTCTGCATTTTTTTCTTTTATCTCTGATTTCTTTTCTTCATGTAGTTTATTTATCTCTGCTTTCTTTTCTTCTATCTCTGCTTTCTTTTCTTCATGTAGTTTATTTATCTCTGCTTTCTTTTCTTC
>PQFF01000211.1:161429-178165 GCA_003547095.1 Diversispora epigaea
TTAGTTTATTTATCTCTGCTTTCTTTTCTTCACGTAGTTTATTTATCTCTGCTTTCTTTTCTTCTATCTCTGCTTTCTTTTCTTCATGTAGTTTATTTATCTCTGCTTTCTTTTCTTCACGTAGTTTATTTATCTCTGCTTTCTTTTCTTCACGTAGTTTATTTATCTCTGCTTTCTTTTCTTCTATCTCTGCTTTCTTTTCTTCACGTAGTTTATTTATCTCTGCTTTCTTTTCTTCTATCTCTGCTTTCTTTTCTTCATGTAGTTTATTTATCTCTGCTTTCTTTTCTTCACGTAGTTTATTTATCTCTACTTTCTTTTCTTCACGTAGTTTATTTATCTCTGCTTTCTTTTCTTCACGTAGTTTATTTGTCTCTGCTTTCTTTTCTTCTATCTCTGCTTTCTTTTCTTCACGTAGTTTATTTATCTCTGCTTCCTTTTCTTCACTTAGTTTATTCATAGTTTTTGAATAGTATTTTATAGTTTCTGAATGGTATTTCATAGTTTCTGAATAGGTTTTTGTAAATTCCGATGATAGTACCCTCATAAGTTTAAACGCCTCTGTGCCTCCGAGTTTGGTAAAATCAGGAGTTTTCATTGCTTCTGGCAAGGTAAGAGATTTATTGGCATCGTTCTCACAATTATTTTTTTCTTCTTTCATAAGAGCATTATTTTCAGTGAACAAGTGCCTTTTCATTTTAATGTTAGCTAAACTCTTTCTGGAATAATGGTCAGCACAATATCTTAGAACTTGAGGTGTCAAGTGCTGAGGTGTCAAGTGTTGAGGTGTCAAGTGTCGAGGTGTCAAATGTCGGGGTGTCAAGTATCGAGGTGTCAAGTATCGAGAAAAAGAAATCATTTTGAATTCAAATTAAAATAAGTCACTCAAATTTTTTTGCAGTGCGGAAAGTCTATAATCAAAAATTTAAAAACTCTTCGATTTATATTATTTTGTATTTTCTCAATTTTGAGGGAGGGTTACATGTGATTTTAAGCCAATAAAATTTTATCATATAATTGTATAAATATAGGTGGGAGAATTTTTTGAAATTTTACTCCCCCCTTAAGTGACCATACTTAAAATATTAATATATTTAAAATTTCTTAAAATTTTTAAACAAAAATAATAATAATAATTAATAATGTAATCTTATTTAATATTAGAAATCTATTTAAATTAATTACCTTGTGATATATTCAAATTCAAATTTTGACTTTTAATAATATGTATATTAATATTATTAATGTCAAAATTTGTCAAAATTTGTCAAAATCGAAATGTCTAAATGTCTAAATATGATTTTATATATAGTATTATAGTGTTGATAATTCCCAATTAATTTTTAAGGAGATTTTATTACTTTTTTTTATCTAATAATTAATTTGCTTTATAAATGGGAGAAACGATTCAAAATGATCCAGAACTAGAATGCATATTTATCATTAAATGAATTTTATTTAATTATATATCAAAATTCAATAGATATTTATTTAAAATTATATATTTAGAACGTTCAATATCAAAAAGTGATATCACTGATAACACTTCTCAAGATATTAATGTAAAAAAACCTTCAGGAGTTTGAAATTATTTTGATCATTATTTAATAATGAGCAAAATAATTCAGATATAGAAGATGTAGAAAAAGGTGAATTTAATGAGGAAGAATTTGGTCAGAATTTGCAGGAAATTTAAATAAAGAAAATAAAGAAATTTTTTACTAATTATATAATATATGTATTAGATAATAATAAATCAATAAATAAAGTATTCCTCTTCAAAGGTAGGCGATATTTTTACATTCAAGGTTAAGATCCTTTTTTCATTTTGTAATATTCCGGTTCTAAAATATTCTTCACAGTCCTTTCGCATATTTCGCGTATACCAGATATTATATATACTTTTTTTGTTAACGACTTATATTATTATGATCGTTAATATGATAAATGACAGAGTTTTGCAAATTTACCCAATGACAAAAATAACATTTAAATTATTGCATCATTTAAAGTTCAATTAGTCTGTAAAAAAAATATTTTAAATAGGATCGAAAATTTTTTTTTTTTGGATATCCACTTTCAATACAAAAGAATAAAATGAATAAGAAATAAAATAGTCAAAGTTTTATTTCATACAAAATGGCAAAATTCTCAACCTTCATTTTGTTACCTTTGTTTTATCATTATTCTTTATGCCAAACGGCTTGCAATGTCGGATCGTCCTCGTGTTATGCTTGCTATCGGTTTGACCGCGGGCAAGAATTAATCACTATTATTGCTATAATTTAATAATGTATATGCATATGTATTTTTTTCTAAGGAAAAATCTATTTACACATCTCTTTATTTTAGGTGCAGTAACTGGTGGAGCACTTCTCGCAGGTGCCATCATGACTTCACTCTTAATCCCTTGCTTTTAATAATTCCATTCTGCACAAGATCCAACTGACAAGCGCCTACTGACATTCAATGACATATTTAACGAATTGATAAATATTCATTCGTATATATTTTTTATTGTTATTATGATCGTTAAATATGATAAAAGCACAAATACAAATGACTGAATTGTAAAACAAATAAACATCCAATATCTCAAAAAAAAGTGTTATTTATGTAAATCTTACCAAATTTGTAAACAAAAGCGATATAATAAATAGAGTTTTACCAAATTTGTAAACAAAAACGATTTCTAAAAATAGAGTTTTACCAAATTTGTAAGCAAAAACGATAATGGGGGCTTTTCTAATAAATACGTAAAGTTGAAATTCCTCAAAAAATTTTTAATTTAAATTCTTTTTTTAAAAAAAAATTCAAAGTTTTATTAACAAAAATGGCAAAACTTTCAACCTTCGTTTTTGTTACCTTCACCTTATTCTTACTCTCATTCAATAATGTTTCCGCTGGACCATTAGCTTATGCTTTATGCCAAACGGCTTGCAACGCGGGATGGTGTACATGTTATGCCGCACTTGGTCTAACAGCAGGCAAGCAATTACTATAATTTAATACATATATATATATATATATATATTTTTAAAGAAAATTATATTTACAATCATATACATTTCTTTATTTTTAGGTGCAACCACTGGTGGGGTAGCACTTCCCGCAGCTGCTATTACGTGTAATATAGCTCAGGGCGTCTGTATGACTTCTTGCGCAGCGTCATTCTTTTGTCCGGTCCCTTAATAAATTTCCATTCCTTTAATTGTAATGATGTATTAAGATAACAATCTTTCGTCTTTGCTTTAAATTAAGCGTATCATGATATTTTAGTATACATTAGTTTATCATCATCGGTTAATTTTTTTTCTCATTATATTAGATATGAATCNAAATGGCAAAACTTTCAACCTTCGTTTTTGTTACCTTCACCTTATTCTTACTCTCATTCAATAATGTTTCCGCTGGACCATTAGCTTATGCTTTATGCCAAACGGCTTGCAACGCGGGATGGTGTACATGTTATGCCGCACTTGGTCTAACAGCAGGCAAGCAATTACTATAATTTAATACATATATATATATATATATATATTTTTAAAGAAAATTATATTTACAATCATATACATTTCTTTATTTTTAGGTGCAACCACTGGTGGGGTAGCACTTCCCGCAGCTGCTATTACGTGTAATATAGCTCAGGGCGTCTGTATGACTTCTTGCGCAGCGTCATTCTTTTGTCCGGTCCCTTAATAAATTTCCATTCCTTTAATTGTAATGATGTATTAAGATAACAATCTTTCGTCTTTGCTTTAAATTAAGCGTATCATGATATTTTAGTATACATTAGTTTATCATCATCGGTTAATTTTTTTTCTCATTATATTAGATATGAATCAATCTTTTTTCTTATTTTGATTCGTATATTTTAATGTAGTGCATCCAGTCTATTAACCTTAAAAATAAGGTTAACTTTAAAAGATTAAAACATGCGACACAGACTTAAAATAGAAATTTTATTCAGAATTATTGGTTTAACTTTTATAAAATTTATTTTTGACGGAGTTAAAGTAAATTCATATAAAATAAAATAAAATTGGGAAATATATAAAAATAGTAAAAATGTTATTTATTTTATTTAAAAAGAAATCTTTTTAAATATTATCCGATATGATTTATATATATATATATATATATTTTTTTTTAACGACAAGTGAGGTCTCCTCTTTATTCGATATGATTTAATCACGTTAATAAATTTTATTGTTCAAAATCACGTGCAAGCCCACTCAAAATTGGGAAATATAAAAAAATAATATTTTTTTAAATATTTGACGGATATTTATTATTGAGAATTTCTATTTGTACACTATGTGTACATACCCACCTCATATGATTATATGCCATCCAATCAGATTGAAAAAATTCTATTGTACAAATCATATGCTCAGATGTTGTCATGTGACTTTATTAATTATATTTAACAATTTACACTTAATAAGGATTTGTATATGCATATGATAAATTTTATAAATTTTTATGTCGATCCCGTGTTTATACATGATCTGTGTGTACATTTTTTATTATTTAATTTAAAAAAACATTTTTTGATTATAGCAGCCGGATTCATATTATCCGGTTTCACCTAGATAAAGGAATTCGGATATCTGGTTTGCTTTTTAAAGCCGGTTCCGATCCTTATGCAGCTTTTTTGTCATTGATCTACAAACATGAAATTAAACGTGACTTATCATGAGATTTTACTCGATATTTATAACAAATCAAAATACTTCCCGATTTACATTAAATAAAGATAAAAGCTCGATTGTACCCAATGCTCCTCAAGAAAACTTAATAACAATCTATATCTCTACGCCTATTGATCTTCATGAACGATCTGATGTATTAGTGGTAATGGAATCACAAGTGACTAAGAATAAAGTCTCGCCAGCGAAGGATAATGAAATTAAATCATTGAAAACTAGGTCCTCTTTCAACTACTTCAGAAACTAAGTCACATGTTAAAGAAACTTTGACAACTAAGTCACTAATTACTAGATCCTCTTCTTCAGTAATTAAAGCATAACTTCAGGTTACGCGTCTAAAATGACTTGTATTAAGTTGACAATAGTTGAATTAGAGGCATTAGAAGAAGGAATGAAAATGTGCGGAACAAGTTGGGCTGTGATTCATGAAACTTTATGTTATATAGATCCTACACAGCTTTAGGACAAAGCACGTACCGAGAAAAAGTGTATAATAAAACATGGGACTCCTTTGGGTATTTTCAAGAAAGCTACTGGTGGATATTAACGTATCTATTATTATTGATATCATAAATATATTTTATATAAAAAAAAAGATATATATTGGAGCATAGATTCTAGAATTACTGCTTAAATTCATTCTTTATTTTTCTTTGATTATAGTCAACGCGACGTATGTATATATATATGTTATTTACTTGAGAGATTTATTTATAGTAAATAAAGAAATTAATTATTTGACACCTCATTTTTAAATTATCAATTATATTATTGTCAAAATAATGTATTAACTCATGTGATCCATATTTATTCAATATAAATTAAAAAGTTTAAATTTCTTTAGGTTAGAATAATTTTGAAGTATTTATCATTTCCGATCGCGAATTAAACATTTTTTTAAAAAAATAAAAACACAAAAATTGAATAAATGAAATAGAACCACCCACGTAAATCATGCAATAGATAAAGAATAACTTTAAAAAAGGTGATTTTGTTACTATTTATTTGATAGCCAAATTTGAAATTGGGTAAAGTATCTAAAAGATGGAAGTCTTAGAAATTATTAAAAGAATAATTTTAATAATATTATGTTATTTAAAATATTCAGCAAATAATTTTATACAAATTCATAAATTAGGATTTCATCCTGAAAATATTTTATCATTTGATTTTAAACTTGAGGTTTATACATTTCAGATTTTGGCTTAATTGAGAAAAATATAGAAAACCCATGGAATAATTACTGGTCTTTCATCGTATCCTAAATGATGTGCTGTTTTTGTTTTGAAAATATGCAATAAGATGCTCGAGCTTACCCTGTTGATCGAAATTTGTAAAAAATAAAAATGAAATTAGAATTCCAGAAATATCTTAAGGAAACAAAATATCAAATGAACTCCACCCAATTACAAAACACGCAATTTATACCAGTAAATTTCTCGATTTTATTAATATTCATAATATTTCTCATGTATATATTTCAAATCTTCTACTCATAACAAGTTAGATCTAAAATCTATCCGATTATATTTATAGTGTAAATGTACATTTTGTATGTATATTACAAATTTTTTTTATAAAAAAAATGATAAATGAAAATGATAATTTAAAAAAATCTTTCTAACAATATTTTTAATAATAAAAAAAAATCTAAATGAAAATAAAATAAAATATAAATACATTTACATTTATAAAATATATTATGGAGATGAAGTTGTGCCAGATTTAACAGAAGTTGATAAAGCAAATGTATTTATTTTTAATAATGTATATATTTTGTTTATTTTTTTTTAATATAATACTCAACTAACAATAATTTTGAATTGAATCGTAATTTTATATTTTACTTTATTTAGTCGATACGTTGGATTATCATTTTTTCTGCTACTACACTATAAATTTTTTATTGATTTTAAAAAAAACTCTAAATATAATTGAATGTTCATCTGCAATACCACTCTTTTTTCCTAATTATTCGACATAAATTGTCCAAAAAAATAGAGTATAATTCCTCTAAAACATATTTCAAATATCAACACATCTTTTCATATTACCTATTCCAAAAAATATATATATACATTCCCAGCAGCTACAATGTGTCAATTTTCAATTGAGTTTAAATATGACTTTTATAATATGCTGATTGGTATGTTTTTTGGTATTCTTAAAGTTACTATCAGATTTTAATGCATGTTAATCTTTTTTCAGTAAAATATCATTGATGTTGTAAATTAGAAAAGTTAATAATATAATATATTTATTTAGTTTCATAAAAGTACAGTTATTTATATATAAAAACAATAACAAAATAATATAAGCGATATTGATATAAAATTTATAACTTAAAAATAGACATCACATAAATTAATTTAATTTAATGGAACTCGTCCAAACAATATTATCACTGATATTTAATTCTTCTAAAGATAAAGAAGGTAAAGGTTTACTTGTAAGTTGTGCTTCAGAATGAGTAGTTTTGGTAGAACCTGAATCTTCATCAACATCCTCATCTTGCGTTTTTTGTTCTGCATTTAAAAACATAAATGAATCCGCTGATTTCTCATCATATAACAAATCAGTAGTCCACACTGATATTTTATCATGAATCATTTCAGCACTTAGACGTTCAGATGGATCTTTGTTCCAACACTTCTCCATTAAATCTACATAACATTGAGGTGTGCCTTTATTAATTTTTGGTCGGCATTCTTTAATAATTTCTAAAATTAATTCTGCATCATAATTTCTGTCAGAAAATGGTACCTTTCCTGTTGACATTACCCACATAATCATTCCAACACTATAAATATCTGAAGCTTGTGTATATATATTAGTATTAAATACCTCAGGTGCGATATATGTATGGCAATAGACCATATGGTTTAGATGACATGCTTGTCAATTTGCATAATCCTAAATCTCCTAATATTACAAATTTATATTTTGAATTACCAAATGCTTCAGTTATCATTAGGTTTCCAGGGTGAAGGTCACGATGGACAAACTTATTCCTATGAATCACTTTTAATCCCATAATAAATGAACCCAATAACCATAATCGTTCAATCCAAGGTAATAATTTATTCTGTTTAAGAAAATCTCTCAAATTTCCATTTTTCATATATCGTAAAACTATTGCATATTCTTTTGCCATTGAATCTTAGGTTATACCCAAAATTGGTAAAATATATTCATCACGACATTGGAAATTTGCAGTTAACTATAGTTACAAAATTAAAATAAGTATTAGATATTATATTAAAAAATATTGATATATTGATATATTTAAAATTTATCTCTTTCAAAAATTCTGAATTGATTTCTTGTGAATTTTTAAGTTTCTTCAAGGCAACTTGATTTGATTTATAAAGTTCAAAAATCTCTTCAGGCATATAAAAAATATTCTAAAAGGATTCCCTTTTATACAGACACATTTTCTCAACAGACAATGCAAGATTTTAGAATACTTGTTAACAGTAACGATGTGTAGTAAATCATATCATTAACTGTTAATAAAAAATTACAACCGGAATTAATTTCTAATACACATCCCGTTGATGCAAAGGAACAAACAGGTGATTTATTCACCAGTTATTTTTAATTTTAGTATATTTAATAATAATAAAAGTTGAGGCCTCAATTGTCCAAATATACAATAACAATAATAATAAATCAATAAAGCGTATTAAAGTTTGTGCCATTAATAAACAAAAAAAAATAATTTAGTCATCAAAACAATAAAAGTAATAAAAGGGTAATATGCACACAAAAACAAACAAATTAAAGTCAGGTCAATCGCAAATATTATAAAATTCCCCTCAAACTTTTTGTACCAACTTACATTTCCAATTATATTGAGGTAGCAAATGTCACGGATGAAATATCCTTGTGCATAATCCTTCATCTTGGATGAAGATTTATTCATCCTAGTACAAAGAACGTGTTTATGGATGACGGGAGATGAAGGTAAACAGTAGAAGAATTATAAAAGAAGCTGCGGTTGGATAGAGGAACGAGAGATTCCTTTTGGGCAAAAACATTTTTCTTTATTCATTTTTATACTAAAATTCTAATAATTTCTTACAATATTAATAATAATAAAAATAGTTCCGAAATATTCTTTTTCTTTCTTTTTGTAATAAACTTTTTCTTTGATTAATAATAATAATAATAAATAATTCTCTTTGTAATAGTTAAATTCTAATAATAAATGAGTTCATAGTGACCTAATAATTCTAAAAATATTCTGTAATAAAATAAACTTTTGCATAGCAATAGGGATAAGATACACCAAAGCAGTAATATATCTCTATTGTTATACTTTGAAATAAGCCTTATAATATTTTTGATAAACTCTTTCATTTCTTGGCAAAGTTACTTCAAAAGTCCATCAAATTTCAGCAGTGTACGAAGAAGTTAGTAAAGACACTTTTACTCCACTTACTCATCGTACCTTCAGATAATACACGAAATTGCATTGTTTAAGAGTGTAGTAAGCAGGTTTAGATCGACTGATTGCCTGCTTCGTGATATTGCGCACAAGAGAAAGTGTGTTAGTAATACATTAAATTATCGTGTGATTATCGTGTGATTATCCTAAATTTATTGAGACTGATTTGCGTAACTTTCCACATTGTTCTGCGCAGACCGCGACAATATATCGATTGGGGTAATCGCATATTATTTGTTTAGGTACATATATATAAAATAATTACAACTTCCTTTTCAGGCATTACATTAAGCTAGTCTTTCTAAGATAAAAATACGAATCCCGACAAAATAAGCAACAACATCTAAAATTATCCATTATCCTCCTTATCTTTAGTTTGGTTTAATATTTCTACTACTACAAGTAGTATACTATTGTTATTGGAGGGAAACATAGGTCGTCATTGTGCCAATGCGGATTATAAACAACTTTACTTACCTCTCCAATGTCAACATTGTCAAACTATTATTGAGCATTCATAGCATATTCAACTTACTACCTAACGACGGAAGAGTTTCTATTTGCCCGATTTTCCTGTTAAGTAATATTGATATAATTAATATAAAATATTTAACAACAAAAACAATAGTAACAATAGTAAAATTTATTTTTTGATAATTTTTTTAGATGGAACAACACATAATAATTATTCAGGATGTATTAAATATATATTAGGAATCGGAAAATTCAAAAAGAAGTAAAAAATCATTATAATGATAACAAGAAAATCGTGAAGATGCTACTTCGAAATTCGATTCACTTTTTTTTTGCCATATCAGCTTTATCTACTTCTTTCTACTAATTCTACTATTATTTATAAAGCAGATGGAAAAAATTCTTGGGTAGAAAATTCTAGTAATAAGATTAAATTTAGTAAATTTATCATTTATAATTCGTTTATTAATTTTTCACACATTTATTAATCATTTATTTAGATCATTAGATATCCACGTATTAGCATAAAAATATTTTTAGCGGGCCGCATCAACTTGATAAAAGAGAAACTAAGTGGGAAACCTACTCGGATGGTGAAAAAATTATTGTTTTTCGTTGATATAGAAGTATCAATTGATCATGGTGTAACTTTTCCGATTACGCTGTCAGCATTATCTAATCGGTATTATATTTTCGTTTAGGCTATGCGAAAGCTCAAATTTTAATCTGAATATTCTTATCTTATTGCTTCTTATCTTAGGGCTATTTACCATATCGCATAATAAATTTAATATTATTCATTCATAATTTTGCATTTAGTTCATTAATATAATGAAGAAAAAAGGGAAAAATTAATAATTGTAGTAGTAAAGACACTTAGATCCAACTTGTAAATAGTAAAAGTTTATTATTTAAACTAGTGATTAGGAATGGGGTGACTATAAGAACTTTATTTAAATAAATCGGATATATTTATATTTTACTTTAATGAGTGGTTAGGTTGCTGTTGTATTTGGGTATATGTTTACAAATCTTTAAAGAAATTTCAGGTGGCGTAACCCCTTTTCATACAGGATATTCGTTAAATAGTGTAAGTAAATTGTGTTATTAATAAAATTTTTTATCATTAAAATTGAAATATTCTCTTATTTTAGATCAATAACAAATGTTTTTAATTTTTATTTCCATCTTGAAATATAAAGCCCTTCCGGATCAGGTTATTGCCTATATATTAAAATTTGTAAAAGATAATGACACGTAATAATTGCTCAATAAATGATTACTTTTATGAAACCTGTTCTTTACTTCAATCCCACCTTCCAATTAATGATCAACTCGGGACTCAAAGTCACGAAATTCCAACGTTTCTCGTACATTTCTGCCAACAGTAGTAGCAACAATAGTATAATAACGATAACAATAAACTTAACCGTAAATATAATCTTAAGGAACTGATCAAGAGCTTGTTAATGGCCTATTTATAATTATTTTAATAATATATATAAAACAAGAGGCCCAAATTAAGTTATAATATGTTGAATTAACGGTTCCATGTCTTTTTAGGTAAATAAATATATTAAGTTCTCCAAGTTTTTAAATAATTTATGGGTTTATACGTTAAAATAAGTCACAATTAAGTTTTTAAGAAATTACTTAAAGAATATTTGTTATGGAATCATGCATACATTTAAGAAGACATTTTTGATTAAAAATTTCAACTAATTTTATCAGTTTATTTTTTTTCGCAGAGTATACAGAATTTCCAGTTATGTACAGCACGATGCATCATTGGATAATAATTAAGAAATGTATGAAATACGTTCATTATCGTTTAAAATAAGAAGTGAGCATTGTAATAATAGGTAGCATTATTTTTAGAAAAATGCGTCCATTATGGTACGTATAAATATAGTAACTTGAATACGTTAAATATGTTATAATTATTCATTATCAAATTTAGGGATTTTTTTTGTTTACACAAATCAAACGATTTAATGCATGGTAATTCTAATTATTTACATTTAATGGTGAAATATTTTCAAATTTCCGATGAAAGTATTATAGAAAAAATAATTTGACCAAAATTATGGGTCGACATTTTTAAATATCATATTTTCTAAGCAAATTTACCACCTCGTAGAATGTTTATTACTCAGCTTACAAATCAAGGTACTTATCTTTTGAGATGATAAATATCATACGAAGTTAACAATAGCTCAATCTTGGATGATTTAAAAATTGTGCATTATTATTTATTAAAAAATTGTGATTCTGATATAATTTTCAGACTAATAAATATTTTAATAAATAATGCAATAAATAACTTTTATTTTAAAGTATTTTTAATTCTTATTATAAAAACGATACAATTTAAATTAGAGCAAATATAAAAAATTCAATTTAATAATTTAATTAAAGTCGAAGACATAAAAAGTTCATAAATTGATAAATATGAGCCAAGTTTAAACAATAAATACTGATAGATA
Organism: Diversispora epigaea; assembly: GCA_003547095.1. Classification (NCBI taxonomy): domain Eukaryota; kingdom Fungi; phylum Glomeromycota; class Glomeromycetes; order Diversisporales; family Diversisporaceae; genus Diversispora; species Diversispora epigaea. The sequence goes on from PQFF01000211.1 coordinate 173,552, forward strand.
TAAAATGTGAATACATTTAATAATAATAAATTAATATAATATATACTATTATTGTCCTAATACCTTTTAAATACTTCATAATTGATGATTGAATTTATGGGTTTTTCATAGAATTCACAAGAATCCTCTAAAGTGAATTAGATTTACGATTATACATCCAAAACTAAAACGTGGACCATATATATTTTGTTCAATATTATTAATTGAATACTCTGCTAAAAATTGAGTTTTCAATATTACCATTTTTAATGAGAAAATGAAACTATCTTTTGTTTCCATCCATTTATCATTAATATTATCCTTAATATTACTGTTGTCCCAAGCCAACGATAACGAATCGTAAAAAGGATCGCATGGCTGCTTTCACAAGAATAACTAGGTGACACTGCCATAACTATTTCCAGCTTTGGCTGATTTAAAGTACCACTGAAATGCTTTTTCTTTACTTTTTGTTGTTCCAATCCCATTTCTATAACGTCCAAGATTATATTGTCCATATCTATTTCCCAGTTCAGCTGATTGCAAGTACCATTGAAATGCTTTCTCTTCATCTTTTGTTGTTCCAATCCCATATTCATAACAATAACCAAGACATTCTGTCCATAACTATTTTCACTTTCAGATTTCAAGTACTGCTGAAATGCCTTCTCTTCATCTTTTGTTGTTCCAATTCCATATTCATAACAATATCCAAGATAATATTGTCCCCTCCTCATCATCTTTTGTTACTCCAATTCCAATTCCATGATTATTTTGTCCATAACTATTTCCATCTTTAGCTTTTCACTTTTTGTTGTTCCAATCCCACTTTCATACCAGCGTCAAAGATTATATTGTCCACCTTCAGCTGATTTCAAGTACCACTGAAATTCTTTCTCTTCGCTTTCTTTCGTTTGGATATCATTAATTTCATTGTATTGCATGTTTTCCATTTCCGCTGAAATTGCGCTCAGCAGAATAAAGTGTCTATAAAAATAGAACTTTGAAATTTAATATATTTTATTGAAGTTCTAAATGTAATATAAATTCTAAGGGTCAAAAGATTATATGATAAATAGATAGAGAAATAAGTAATTAAATAAATAATGTTATATTAAATTCAATATGCAAATAAATTATATTATATTATTGCACGTCAGTCATTTACGTTGTCGGATAAGTTTCCTCTAATTGTTTCAATAGAATATTCTTTCAGAAACTTCTATTTCTTTTATTTCTATTATTTCATAAACGATCACCAATAATTCTCAATAAATAGATAGGTTTGATTCACAACTAGTTTGGAGTTTTTTTTGAGGAAAAACGCTCCGTTTTTGGAAAAAGGAAATGATCTTTGTATTTTTTGTGAATTTTTTTGCAATTTGTTTCTTTGACGATCACCGTTTTATTTTTGTAAAAGTTCTTTTGAAAAAATAAGCTTCAAAACAATTATTTGATTAAATATTCTGTTTATCTCACTTTCCTCATTTTATTTTATATATAAAGTCAATTAATATATAAATAATTAAATTTTTGATAAAATAAAATATGCGAAAGTTGTGAGATGCACTTTGCGGCAATCAAAATTGGTAAAGAAAATGAAATAAACTTTTTGTGAACTATATTTATTGATTGTAAAATAAATGACATTGCAATCCCCTAATTTAAATCTGGTAGAGCATCTATGGGATGAGGCTTAGAAAGCCAGAAATTGAAATTAAAGATAAAGAAATGCGGGAACAGAAAAAAAAAACCTGTTAAAATATTTTTTTTTTATGATTTATAATTTAAAATCAAATAGCGGCAAAATAGATGCACCATGTTATTAAATATAATCAAGTATTTTATTTTTTTAAGTGATGCATTTTTTTTTTGGCACCTACTTTATTATTTACTATATTTTCTCAGTGTAGTTAAATTTTCTATTTTCTATTTTATTAATCTAACAGGCTTTGAAACATTTGTTTGATCTGTTTAATTATATTAAAAAACTAAAGGTCTTACACAAAAATATTATTAAGTATTAAAAAAATAATGGAATCTATTATATTAAAAAAAATCCGAATTATTAATATATTTGATTTTCGCTCCTTTTTATTTATTTTCGTATCAATTTGGATAATAAAATAAAAAACAATTATTTTTTTATTTTCGTTTTTCGGTTAGTAGAAGGGCTGCATCAAACTTGAATGTGGATTTTAATAAAACAAATGGAATATGTATTTTTTAGCTGTAACTTCAATAATTATGAAACAAATTTATAAGTGAATTAAAAAAAAAAATCGATAAAAATAGCTATAAAAATGGAAAAAAATAAAAATAAAATGCAATCTTGGTATTTGCTACATTAAAGATAAGATTAATTAAATAGTATACAAAATTGAAATAATAAATGAGAATCGTAATATTTATCAACTTTTGCTGGCTTATAAAAATTTAAATTCCATATAAATAATGCCAACTTATAAAATAATCACAAATTAATATTTATTGTGATATTTGTTGTAAAGATCTTCTAATGGAATCCGTCTTAGTTACCTTATAGATTTACGAGAAAATTTTATTTGGAAATTACAAAAACAATTGGTGGCTTAATGTCACACAATAGTACACTAATTAGCATTCAGTTAAGTTTATTAATTAAAATAAAATTCAATGAACCATTTTTTAATACTATCCCTTTAAGTTTATTTGTAAAAATTTATTATTTCAAATTTTCATTTTAATAACCAGATATCGGTAAATTTTAAAAAATTCATATTTAAGGGGCCAATTAACATTATTTATATTACAATATGTGAGTATTAAATTCAATAATTATTGAAATCAAACTTTCAAACCAATTCACCAATTAATTTATACCATAGGTCGTGAGTATTCAGATCCATAATAATTAAGATCAAAGTTTCAAGCTAATCTAACATCTAATAATACTTCTTTAATTGAATATCTTATTACAGGGAGTGAGTATTATTTAAATTTATAATTATTTCAATCGAAATTTCAAGCTAATTTAATATCTAATACTTTAATTAATTATCTTATTATAGTCGGTGAGTATTATTTAAATTCGTGATTATTTAGATTGAAATTTCAAGATAATTTAATATCTAATGATACTTTAATTAATTATCATGCAATTGAATCACAGGGAGTGAGTATTATTTAAATTTATAATTATTTAGATCAAAATTTCAAGCTAATTTAATATCTAATACTTCTTTAATTAATTATCTTATTATAGTTGGTGAGTGTTATTTAAATTCATAATTATTTAGATCAAAATTTCAAGCAAATCTAATATCCAATAATACTTTAATTAATTATCAATCAATTGAATCACAGGGAGTGAGTATTATTTAAATTTATAATTATTTAGATCGAAATTTCAAGCTAATTTAATATTGAATAATACTTCTTTAATTAATTATCTTATTATAGTCAGTGAGTATTATTTAAATTCATAATTATTTAGATCAAAATTTCAAGCTAATTTAATATCTAATATACTTCTTTAATTAATTATCATTCAATTGAATCACAGAGCGTGAGTATTATTTAAATTCATAATTATTTAGATCGAAATTTCAAGCAAATCTAATATCCAATAATATTTTAACTAATTATCAATCAATTGAATCACAGGGAGTGAGTATTATTTAAATTTATAATTATTTAGATCGAAATTTCAAGGAAATCTAATATCCAATAATATTTTAACTAATTATCAATCAATTGAATCACAGGGAGTGAGTATTATTTAAATTTATAATTATTTAGATCGAAATTTCAAGCTAATTTAATATCTGATAATACTTCTTTAATTAATTATCATGCAATTGAATTACAGGATGTGAGTATTATTTAAATTCATAATTATTTAGATCAAAATTTCATGCTAATTTAATATCCAATAATACTTCTTTAATTAATTATCATGCAACTGAATCACAGTTTGTGAGTATTATTTAAATTCATAATTATTTAGATCAAAATTTCAAGCTAATTTAATATCTAATAATACTTCTTTAATTAATTATCATGCAATTGAATCACAGGGCGTGAGTATTATTTAAATTCATAATTATTTAAATCAAAATTCCAAGCTAATTTAATATCTAATACTTCTTTAATTAATTATTATGCAATCGAATCACAGGGCGTGAGTATTATTTAAATTCATAATTATTTAAATCGAAATTTCAAGCTAATTTAATATCTTATAATACTTCATTAATTAATTATTGTGCAATTGAATCACAGCTTGTGAGTATTATTAATTCATAATTATTTAGATCAAAATTTCAAGCTAATTTAATATCTAATAATAGTTCTTTAATTAATTATCGTGCAATTGAATCACAGGGCGTGAGTATTATTTAAATTCATAATTATTTAGATCGAAATTTCAAGCTGATTTAATATCTAATAATACTTTGATTAATTATCTTATTATAGTCGGTGAGTATTTAATTATTTAGATTGAAATTTCAAGCTGATTTAATATCTAATAATACTTTAATTAATTACCATGCAATTGAATCACAGGGCGTGAGTATTATTTGAATTCATAATTATTTAGATCAAAATTTCAAGCTAATTTAATATCTAATAATACTTCTTTAATTAATTATC
>PQFF01000211.1:178198-231619 GCA_003547095.1 Diversispora epigaea
TGTGAGTATTATTTAAATTCATAATTATTTAGATCGAAATTTCAAGCTAATTTAATATCTGATAATACTTCTTTAATTAATTATTGTGCAATTGAATCACAGTTTGTGAGTTTTATTTAAATTCATAATTATTTAGATCAAAATTTCAAGCTAATTTAATATCTAATAATACTTCTTTAATTAATTATCACGCAATTGAATCACAGAATGTGAGTATTATTAAAATTCATAATTATTTAGATTGAAATTTCAAGCTAATTTAATATCTGATAATACTTCTTTAATTAATTATCGTATTATAGTTGGTGAGTATTATTTAAATTCATAATTATTTAGATCGAAATTTCAAGCTAATTTAATATCTAATAATACTTCTTTAATTAATTATCATGCAATTGAATTACAGGATGTGAGTATTATTTAAATTCATAATTATTTAGATCAAAATTTCAAGCTAATTTAATATCTAATAATACTTCTTTAATTAATTATCATGCAATTGAATCACAGTTTGTGAGTATTATTTAAATTCATAATTATTTAGATCGAAATTTCAAGCTAATTTAATATCTAATAATACTTTTTTAATTAATTATCATGCAATTGAATCACAGAATGTGAGTATTATTAAAATTCATAATTATTTAGATTGAAATTTCAAGCTAATTTAATATCTAATAATACTTCTTTAATTAATTATCGTATTATAGTTGGTGAGTATTATTTAAATTCATAATTATTTAGATCAAAATTTCAAGCTAATTTAATATCTAATAATACTTCTTTAATTAATTATCATGCAATTGAATTACAGGATGTGAGTATTATTTAAATTCATAATTATTTAGATCAAAATTTCAAGCTAATTTAATATCTAATAATACTTCTTTAATTAATTATCACGCAATTGAATCACAGTTTGTGAGTATTATTTAAATTCATAATTATTTAGATCAAAATTTCAAGCTAATTTAATATCTAAGAATACTTCTTTAATTTATTATTATGCAATTGAATTACAGGGAGTGAGTATTATTTGAATTCATAATTATTTGGATCAAAATTTCAAGCTAATTTAATATCTAATATACTTCTTTAATTAATTATCATGCAATTGAATCACAGTTTGTGAGTATTATTAAATTCATAATTATTTAGATCAAAATTTCAAGCTAATTTAATATCTAATAATACTTCTTTAATTAATTATCATGCAAATCATAGTTTGTGAGTATTATTTAAATTCATAATTATTTAGATCAAAATTTCAAGCTATTTAATATCTAATAGTACTTCTTTAATTAATTATCATGCAATTGAATCACAGTTTGTGAGTACTATTTAAATTTATAATTATTTAGATCAAAATTTCAAGCTAATTTAATATCTAATAATACTTCTTTAATTAATTATTATACAATTGAATCACAGGAGGTGAGTATTATTTAAATTCATAATTATTTAGATCGAAATTTCAAGCAAATCTAATATCCAATAATACTTTAACTAATTATCAATCAATTGAATCACAGGGAGTGAGTATTATTTAAATTTATAATTATTTAGATCGAAATTTCGAGCTAATTTAATATTTAATAATACTTCTTTAATTAATTATCATACAATTGAATCACAGTTTGTGAGTATTATTTAAATTCATAATTATTTAGATCAAAATTTCAAGTTAATTTAACATCTAATAATACTTCTTTAATTAATTATCTTATTATAGTTGGTGAGTATTATTTAAATTCATAATTATTTAGATCGAAATTTCAAGCTAATTTAATATCCAATAATACTCATTTAATTAATTATCATGCAATTGAATCACAGGAGGTGGGTATTATTTAAATTTATAATTATTTAGATCAAAGTTTCTAGCTAATTTATATCTAATAATACTTCTTTAATTAATTATCAGGTTATTGAATTACAGGGAGTGAGTATTATTTAAATTCATAATTATTTAGATCGAAATTTCTAGCCAAATTTAATATCTAATAATACTTCTTTAATTAATTATCATGCAATTGAATCACAGGGCGTGAGTATTATTTAAATTCATAATTATTTAGATTAAAATTTCAAGCTAATTTAATATCTAATAATACTTCTTTAATTAATTATCATGCAATTGAATCACAGTTTGTGAGTATTATTTAAATTCATAATTACTTAGATCGAAATTTCAAGTTAATTTAACATCTAATAATACTTCTTTAATTAATTATAATGCAATTGAATCACAGGATGTGAGTATTATTTAAATTCATAATTATTTAGATTGAAATTTCAAGCTAATTTAATATCTAATAATACTTCTTTAATTAATTATCGTATTATAGTTGGTGAGTATTATTTAAATTCATAATTATTTAGATCAAAATTTCAAGCTGATTTAATATCTAATAATACTTTAATTAATTACCATGCAATTGAATCACAGGGCGTGAGTATTATTTGAATTCATAATTATTTAGATCAAAATTTCAAGCTAATTTAATATCTAATAATACTTCTTTAATTAATTATCTTGCAATTGAATTACAGGATGTGAGTATTATTTAAATTCATAATTATTTAGATCAAAATTTCAAGCTAATTTAATATCTAATAATACTTTAATTAATTATCATGCAAATGAATCACAGTTTGTGAGTATTATTTAAATTCATAATTATTTAGATCGAAATTTCTAGCCAAATTTAATATCTAATAATACTTCTTTAATTAATCATCATGCAATTGAATCACAGTTTGTGAATATTATTTAAATTCATAATTATTTAGATCGAAATTTCTAGCCAAATTTAATATCTAATAATACTTCTTTAATTAATCATCATGCAATTGAATCACAGTTTGTGAATATTATTTAAATTCATAATTATTTAGATCGAAATTTCTAGCCAAATTTAATATCTAATAATACTTCTTTAATTAATCATCATGCAATTGAATCACAGTTTGTGAATATTATTTAAATTCATAATTATTTAGATCGAAATTTCTAGCCAAATTTAATATCTAATAATACTTCTTTAATTAATCATCATGCAATTGAATCACAGTTTGTGAATATTATTTAAATTCATAATTATTTAGATCGAAATTTCTAGCCAAATTTAATATCTAATAATACTTCTTTAATTAATCATCATGCAATTGAATCACAGTTTGTGAATATTATTTAAATTCATAATTATTTAGATCGAAATTTCTAGCCAAATTTAATATCTAATAATACTTCTTTAATTAATCATCATGCAATTGAATCACAGTTTGTGAATATTATTTAAATTCATAATTATTTAGATCGAAATTTCTAGCCAAATTTAATATCTAATAATACTTCTTTAATTAATCATCATGCAATTGAATCACAGTTTGTGAATATTATTTAAATTCATAATTATTTAGATCGAAATTTCTAGCCAAATTTAATATCTAATAATACTTCTTTAATTAATCATCATGCAATTGAATCACAGTTTGTGAATATTATTTAAATTCATAATTATTTAGATCGAAATTTCTAGCCAAATTTAATATCTAATAATACTTCTTTAATTAATCATCATGCAATTGAATCACAGTTTGTGAATATTATTTAAATTCATAATTATTTAGATCGAAATTTCTAGCCAAATTTAATATCTAATAATACTTCTTTAATTAATCATCATGCAATTGAATCACAGTTTGTGAATATTATTTAAATTCATAATTATTTAGATCGAAATTTCTAGCCAAATTTAATATCTAATAATACTTCTTTAATTAATCATCATGCAATTGAATCACAGTTTGTGAATATTATTTAAATTCATAATTATTTAGATCGAAATTTCTAGCCAAATTTAATATCTAATAATACTTCTTTAATTAATCATCATGCAATTGAATCACAGTTTGTGAATATTATTTAAATTCATAATTATTTAGATCGAAATTTCTAGCCAAATTTAATATCTAATAATACTTCTTTAATTAATCATCATGCAATTGAATCACAGTTTGTGAATATTATTTAAATTCATAATTATTTAGATCGAAATTTCTAGCCAAATTTAATATCTAATAATACTTCTTTAATTAATCATCATGCAATTGAATCACAGTTTGTGAATATTATTTAAATTCATAATTATTTAGATCGAAATTTCTAGCCAAATTTAATATCTAATAATACTTCTTTAATTAATCATCATGCAATTGAATCACAGTTTGTGAATATTATTTAAATTCATAATTATTTAGATCGAAATTTCTAGCCAAATTTAATATCTAATAATACTTCTTTAATTAATCATCATGCAATTGAATCACAGTTTGTGAATATTATTTAAATTCATAATTATTTAGATCGAAATTTCTAGCCAAATTTAATATCTAATAATACTTCTTTAATTAATCATCATGCAATTGAATCACAGTTTGTGAATATTATTTAAATTCATAATTATTTAGATCGAAATTTCTAGCCAAATTTAATATCTAATAATACTTCTTTAATTAATCATCATGCAATTGAATCACAGTTTGTGAATATTATTTAAATTCATAATTATTTAGATCGAAATTTCTAGCCAAATTTAATATCTAATAATACTTCTTTAATTAATCATCATGCAATTGAATCACAGTTTGTGAATATTATTTAAATTCATAATTATTTAGATCGAAATTTCTAGCCAAATTTAATATCTAATAATACTTCTTTAATTAATCATCATGCAATTGAATCACAGTTTGTGAATATTATTTAAATTCATAATTATTTAGATCGAAATTTCTAGCCAAATTTAATATCTAATAATACTTCTTTAATTAATCATCATGCAATTGAATCACAGTTTGTGAATATTATTTAAATTCATAATTATTTAGATCGAAATTTCAAGCTAATTTAATATCTAATAATACTTCTTTAATTAATTATCACGCAATTGAATCACAGAATGTGAGTATTATTAAAATTCATAATTATTTAGATTGAAATTTCAAGCTAATTTAATATCTAATAATACTTCTTTAATTAATCATCATGCAATTGAATCACAGTTTGTGAATATTATTTAAATTCATAATTATTTAGATCGAAATTTCAAGCTAATTTAATATCTAATTCTACTTCTTTAATTAATTATCATGCAATTGAATCACAGGGAGTGAGTATTATTTAAATTTATAATTATTTAGATCAAAATTTCAAGCTATTATTGGATATTAGATTTGCTTGAAATTTCGATCTAAATAATTATGAATTTAAATAATACTCACCAACTATAATAAGATAATTAATTAAAGAAGTATTGTTTTAATTAATTTATAAAATACAAATGATTCTATTAAAATTTCTTGATCTGATAAGGCAGTAAGTGCATGTCTCTCCCATCTTTAAAATAACCTTTTTCTAGTATATTTTATAAAAAAAAAAATAAAAAATTTTATATCATATCATTATTGATCTTATTATTATTGTAGTCTAACGATTCTAGTTATTATCAAAAAAGAAAGAAAAAATCTTGTGCACTGTAATTAAATATTCCTGAATTGATGCATGTTAGTGATCTTTTTTTTGGTATCCGTGGTATTTCAATTAAATAGAAAAAAATAAAGTTTTAATAAGTAATCAAGAATAAAATTATCCGAACAACAAAAAAATATTGGCGACAACACAATTAAGAATCAATTGATAATCAAGTTATTTTATCATAAAAATCATTAAACGTGGCAAATAAATAATTATGAAATTATTTCAACTTTCAGCATTTTTTCTTAAATAATCAAAAAGCAAAAAGGTAATTATCAATTATTTACTTATATATTTATCTTTAACAGTTAATTTACTATTATAATTTTTCTATAAAAAATTTGTAGCATCAGGATTAATGAATAGTTAAGTTAAAAGAAGGATGATATTGTGTTAAACAATCAATCAACTGTGTCATATTGTTTTATTTTATATTTTATTTAATCTAATTTTCAAAAAAAAAGAATAATACGCAAAAAGAATTTCATTTTTAATAATTTCTATTTTTATATCTGTGAATTTTATATGACAATAATGATAATAATTGAAATTTAATATCATCTAATTTATATACACTAGTCAGATGGAAAAAAATAGGATGGTTTTATCATGAATAGGATTCCAATTAATGGCTAAATTTGCTAAGATTTATTAAGTGTCAATTTTTTCTGATTTATGAATAGGAATTTCTGATTCATGAATTTTCACAAATAGGATGTCCGATTTATGCATATTTGTACCATCAATAGGATTCTGATTTTTGTTCATTTGACCAGTGACAGTTTCGATTTTCATTTTTAAAATAATATGTCTCATATTTTTAGTACAAGAATTGAAGATATTAAATTAGGATATTAAATTAGTATCAAATATAAGAATCTATATAGTATAAGCTTTTTCAGCATAAGTATTTGATATTAAGTTTAAAAGTTTATTTTAGCTTGATAAGCATATTTTATAGAAGATATAAGAAGAAGAAGAATAATTCTAATAACAACAACAACAATGATGATAATAATAATAAAATTACTATTCAGCTAGTTTTAATATTTGTTGTGAGAAAATGATTGTCTTGATCATATAGATCAACAGGTCATCTCTAATATTTTTAAAATTTGACATTGTAAAAAATCAGCTACACAAATTTTATTTTTAGAACAATGACATCTGAAGTCATCAGTCTATATTTGTTGTTAGAAGTTTTTTTTTAATTATTTTATTTCTCTTATTTATTGTTATAGTTCTTTCTTGTTATGTCTTATTTACTATTTACTATTATTTATTTCTAGGTTTATTTATTATTGCTTAGTAGTTATTGCATCTATTTTAGAATTGACCTATATATGTTTAGTTATTTCTATTTTTGTATAGTCAGTTAATTAAATAATATCTTAGAATGGTATCAAAAATTCATATTAACCAAAGTAGAATTAGAATAGAAAAGGTTAGTTGATTATCAGAAGACCTCAAGTGAGGTCTTGATCACATTGACCCTCAAGTGAGATCCTTAATTAAAGAGCCCTCAAAAGAGGTCCAGCATCAAGTGAGATCTGATTATCAGTAGACCTCAAAGGATGGCATTAGACCTCAAGTGATATTCTGGATCTCAAAGAGTAGAAATGTATATAAAGACAAGAGAAATTGTGATGTCCAAGTCAGTTTTGGAGTTTATTCAATTCCTATTTCTTTTATTTCAATAAAAATAAACAATCACTTTATACTTTTGTCTTTATTCTTAGATTATCAAATTTATGATTATTTTTAGATTATAGTTGTTGTATTTTGATTTGATTTAGTATTTTGATTATTGATTAATTATTGATTGATTTATAGTTATTGATTATTTGTTGGTTAATTAGTTGGATAAATTGATATTATCCTTGTTTAATTGAATTCCTTCTATAGTTATATTTTATTCCCCAAGTATTTATAATCATTCACATAATTTAATCAACACAAGTTTATCACCAAGCCAAACCACTATAATTTAGTAAGCTTGCTCTCCCAGGTGATAACAATATCAGGAAATTTTTAAGGGCAAATATATGCAGGTATATTTGCAATTAATAAAAACAAATTATATCTGAATATATTTGCAAATTTATCTGAATATATTCAGTGTAACATATGAATTAATGCAGATAAATGCGGATTAATGTGGATTAATACAATTTATGCAGATAAATGCAGATTAATGTGGATTAATACAATTTATGCAGATAAGTGCAGATTAATGTGGATTAATACAATTTATGCAGATAAATATTGGGGTGGGCAAATATATCTGAATATATTCGCCCTTAAAAATTTCCTGATGAATGTCAAAAATAATTCTAAAGATATATATATATTTTTTTTTGTTCCAGCGAGGCCTTGTCTCAAATTTTTATTAAATAGAAAAAGAGAAAGTTTCTTACAAATATAAGATACATGACTTATTTTATTGATTATTAATTAAAGATGAGACTCAGACTAACCTGAAGGGACATGTTAAGGCCCTGCTAAACAACCTATTTTATATAACCAAGTTCAATTGCCACTATCTCTAATGACATAATTATATAAATATTTATTTAATGATGATAAAAAATTATTTTTATTTTTGTTTCTATTATTATGATGAATAAGATTGCTATTATTATTACTAGCTAGTGAATATTGACTATGACTATGAGGTCCATTGTTTCTATTAATGCTATTAGTGTCAGGAGTATACATGTTCCCAAAATTAATTTTGGATTTTTGAAATATTTCATTTTGAGATTTATGCAAAATCTATTCTATATATAGAAGTAAAAAAAGTACCTAGTTATATGTATTTTTAATCAAGGAATTTATCTGGGTGGTCAAAAAATTTCGGGTTTTAAATAAAATAATTTTGTCTTATATGAAAAACTATTTCAACTTTTTTTTCCAAAATTGCAATTTCAGGGTTCCAAAATAATTTAGCGTGCAAGTATAGTCAGGAGGCACCACTGTAGAAATAATCATGCTACAAACCTTTTTTTTCCATCTATTGTTGCGGATCCCATTTTTTTTCTCCCATTTCCTAACCACTACACACTGTTCTTTCCACATATAAGTATATATAAAATCCTTGAATTATTCAAAAGAGTTGTTTAAGATTTGGTTTGCCAAATTGTTTGTTATAACTTTCTGTAAAATTATGTCATCATAAATGATAAGTTGTTGATATCACACTCATCTGAGTTAATAGGGATATGAAATTCTTTCAAATTTTTCAATTTATTTTCCATATTGCTATATGTGTCACCACATGCAACAGTTGTAGTTCTGTTTATTATTAAGTTAATTAGCCATTTACAGCATATATATATATCAACTATGTTTTGTGTAAATGTTAATATATGTATTTGGTCTTTCTTATCTGTGTTACAGACATACCAATTATTTTTATACACCAAAGGGAATCTTTTTTTTAATTTTTCCAAAGTAGGGAGCTCATTGTTAAATAATTTAACATTAAATGTTCTTTTTCTAATTTTCCCACTGTTTGTAACCTTGTGGTTCATATTCGTAAATGTTGTAACTCTCCAAGAGAAGTCTCACTGGATTTGTTTGCTCTTATGTTCTGATATAGTAGAAGTATTTCTATTAAACAGTCTCCACTTAAGTGAAAATTTAGCTTTCCCCATTCGTTTAGTAAAATGTCTTAACAGTTACTCTATCGTTTCAGCTTTTCAACAACAAATGGCATTAATTGACACCAATGACTGGAGATCATGGAAACAGGTTTGTTCTTGACAACCCTCTTTTGCTAGTTTATTTGCTATTTCATTATGAACAATTCCTGAGTGAGCTTTGACCTTTTTTAATTGTAAAGTTAAGTTTTGAACACTAGCTATTTCTTCTATTGCTTTAATAATTGTTCAACTTTTAAGTTTTCTATATGCTTTTCTTGGGTAACTAGACATACATTAAATGGCATCAATTGCTGCCTGGCTATCTGTAAATATACATAAGCTAGAGTGTTTTGGTGTTGCATAAACTGCTGTTAATATTGTGAAAAGTTCAGCTCATGTGGATGATGCAAAGTTTTTTACTTTCCTTTAAAATTACAGGTAATATTATTTTTATCCAATGCACACTATCATACTCGACTGTGAATTGGTATCACCATTTTTAATCAATGAGCCATCAGTATAAATTCTAATGTTTGTACTATTAGATAAGTCTAAACAAATTTGGTCCAATTTAGATTATACCTGTTGCCCAAATTCAAAATCTAAATGCTGAAATCCCAAATGCACAAATCCCAAATCCCAAATCATTTGAAATTTGGGATTTGGGCAATACATATAATTTAGATTGAATATTCTTATCAGTTCAAAAGTTGTAAAACTTAGGAAACATAAAGCTCTATTCTGCAAGTTATTATCAATATCACAAGTATATGTGTTGTCCAAATCCCAAATCATTTGGAATTTGGGATGCCAAAATGCACAAATTACTAGTATTTGAGATTTGGGATTTGGGATTTGGAATTTCAGCAAAAGATACTAATTATAATTTGGGATTTGGGATTTCAGCAAAAGATACCAATTATAATTTGGAATTTGGGATTTGAAATTTTGGCATTTGGGATTTTGGCATTTGGATTTTGAATTTGGGTGGTAGGTATAATCACAGGTCAAAATATAACATATCATATAGACTATACATGTCATCAAAACTATTGAATTGAGTCAGACGCAATTAAAATTGAGAAAAATTGGAGTTGAGTCAAGGCAAATTTTGATTTTTACTAATAACTGACACAATTAGTTGAGTCGGACACAATTAAAAATTGAAATTTTAAGAGTTGAGTCAAGGCCAAATTAGTTTTGACGATATGTATAATATAGACATTAGGTACCAAATATGTGTAGATTGTTTACCAAAATTCAGCATGTATCGGGTACCTGATATGTGTAAGATAGGTGTAAGATATATATATATATAATAATATTGGATACCAGATATGTGTAAGATATGTATATGATATATGTAAGATATGTGTAAGATATGTATATGATATATGTAAGATATGTATAAGATGTGTAAGATATGTAAAATATATAATATCAGGTACCTGATATGTATTTTTTGTAATAGTAATTCTGGATGTAATGTTGCAATTATGACATAATGTAATTATATAAAATTGAACATAATTATCAATGGTTATTACATATTATACTTTTTATTTTACAAGTAAATCTCAAAACTTATACTAAGTGACTTCAAAGAAATGAATATAGCGCGTATCATATCAAAATCTCAGACCTATTCTATTAAAATTAAGAGAATAATACGTGTTTGAAGTTTGAATGGATGAAAAACATTAAAACGGCTATTATTTGCTTAATTTTAATTAAATAAGTTTGATATTTTTACAGTGAACATAATTAATTTTTGTATTTAAGATTACTTAGTACAGTTTTTGATATTTATTATAAAATAAAAAGTATTATATGTGATAATTATTAAAAAGTTTATATTACTATTACATATAGAAATTTTTGTTTTATAAGTAAATACTAAAAATAGTACTAAGTTATAAGAAATTAGAAAGTTCCACTTTGAAAATAAGATTTCATCATGAACTGATTTGTCCATTATATAAATCATTAAACTCAATTTGTGATTACATTTTAAATATGGATTTATTTTTATATCCAGTTCATCAAATACAATTATTAGAAAACTTATTAGTGTTCAAAAACGTTTAGAAAATCTATCAATTGATACTAGTTATCTAAATTTGAATTCATTATTATCAGCTATAATTAGTTAAAAAGAAACATTAAAGAGTCTTCATTTAAAATTAGTAAATTTTTTTTATAATTTATTTCACTTCAAGAATTTTATATTGAAGATTGTTATGAATTGTTTGAATCAAATTTCTTATTCTATGCTTCATCATTTAGTTTTCATTATAATCTTTCAAATTATTCAAATGGTATTCTCAAGAATTTATTAAAAAAATTCTCGAAACGTCAATAAATATTTGTTTAGAATTTTATTCCAATGCATTTGATACATTTTCAGCAATTTTAAATTATTTTACAAAGGTTAAGAAATTAACTTTATATAATTTAACGTAATAGCAATATTTAATAATAATTTTAATGAATTAAGAAGATCCAAATTTAATTTGGAGAAGAATTTGATGCTGATGAATTATTATGTCAAATGGCCGAAAGCATACCGGAATCACTTGAAACTATTAAAATAATAATTTATAAAAATTAAAAGATATTCAGTGCCGATAGTTTAAGAAATTTTTTTTGAAAGATGGCGTAAAGGAAGGGAAATAAAAGGTTATTGTAAAACATACAGAACAATTGTGACATTATACATTAAGTGATGAACATTTTAAAGTTATTGAGTTCAATTTTAAATAGAATAATATTCCAAATAATATTCCAAATAATATTCTAAATAATATTTTATTTATTTATTTAAAATAATATCTGCACATTGAGTTTGCGTTTGATGTTTTATTGCGTGATTCATTTTATTATTTATTATTTCGTTAAGAAAATTGAAAATATTAAAAATACGTAATATATATTATTTGATATAGTATAGTTACTATTTATAGCTTAAATTTTAAATTTATTAAAATATTATATTGATTTTATTATTAAATTAAATCAACATTAGAATTAAACCAATTTAACATCAACGTTAATTAAAAATAGTGAATTAAAATAATAGTTCAGTCTTTAAAATATATTTATATAAACACAATTTGTGTATATTTAGAGGTATCACCTGAAAAAATAGATTCTAATTAATAGTTAATCATGGAATTACAATACAGTCGTTGCTCCTGTAATTTAATTTTGATTCATCACCATTATTTAATAGAATAAATAAATAAACATCCTTATATTCTCTAATAGCTATTTTCTTTCTTACTTTTTCTCATCATAATCAACTATTGAGAAATTATCTGTTGTTATTCTTACAATAGATTTTTTATAATGATCACGATTATTATGAAGTAAAATTAGAATCAGGACTACACATAGAAAGATCATGCCCAAAATATAGACCACAATTTATTTGACCACTTTTGTTAATATTCAAAATTGACGTTCACAAATTTTTACTCTGTAAAATGGTAATGTATCGGATTCAATATTTCGCAATGAGAAATAAAGCAATCATCGGTTTTTTTCCACCCTCCATAACCAGTATTAGAATTCCAAGCTAAGGGATTGTATATTCCGAGATTTATTTATTCCTTTAACTTTTATAATCACTAATATCATGATCTTGACATGAGACAAGAAAATACAAGATCAACTACTGTAAGAATTGAGATGATTTTTATTTTTTTTTTTTGTCAACGGTTAAAGAATTAATTTTTTTTGAAATTTGAAAAAAAATTAACACAAGGCATTAAAAAATAATGATAATATTTTTTTGCCTTATATTTCTAAAATATTTTTAAAATTTTAGTAGATGTCATGAGTGTAAATCGAATAAAGGTAGAAAAATAACTTATCTAGTATCTGCAAAACTAGATCAAATCTCCGGAATGAAATTTTTAAATTCAATTCAATACGTAAAACTACCCCCACCACTCCATGACCACTGCATTTACCATCATATCGTCTACGACTACTATGATCGCGATTTGTGAGATGGAGAGCGATTTTCTACTAAGACATTTATATGACTGATCAAAAGCTTTTATTCTAAAGTACAAATGATGTGTATTTTATATTTCTTAGGCGTCATAAATATTACGTAGATTTATGCCTAATAAAATTTCCTGATGTTG
Organism: Diversispora epigaea; assembly: GCA_003547095.1. NCBI lineage: Eukaryota > Fungi > Glomeromycota > Glomeromycetes > Diversisporales > Diversisporaceae > Diversispora > Diversispora epigaea. The sequence continues at coordinate 191,536 of PQFF01000211.1, forward strand.
AATCTTCAATCTCTAAATACTTGTTAAAATAACTTTTTTGACAATAGAATGTCTTCTGTTAATTTAATTTTTTTTCGACCTTGACTAGTCTCTGGATACAAATTAGAAGTTTCTTTATATTTCTCATTTTTCAACCTCAATGGTATTATATTTATATTAACTTTAAAATATTTCAAATCATCGATAAAATAAACATAGTTTTCCTTCTGTTCAGCTACTTATTTCAGATCGCAGAATTTTTATAAAGGCTTCTTGTAAGGTTTGTATTTTCTCTTGACGTTTAAATGCATGAATTGTATCTCCCTTACCACTTATATAGATTTATAGCATCTTTAATATTTTTGTTTTAATCTGCATGATATGTAACCATTGCATCCACCAGAGTTACACACGGGATCATAAAACGTGACAAGATTATTTTTTTCAAATTTTCGGTTTCTCTTAGACAAAAAGAAAAATGGCAACTAAATTTTCAACAGAAATATTAATTATGATTTTAAATAATGTTCAATCAACCCATGATTTATATTCATCATTATTAGTTAATCGAATCTGGTGTAAAATTACTATACCAATACTTTGGAAATTAACTTTTGGTCAAGAATGTTGTACGAGTAATAAGGGGGAAAAGAAAGCATTATGTAATATTCGAACTTATATTTCATGTATGGATACTCAAGCTAGAACTTTACTGGATTCGATTTATCCGCATCACCACCTCAAACTATTTTTGATTATCCATCATACACTAATAAATTTATAATTAATAATTTAGTTTATTTTATTTCCATATATTTGCAACAAATTATTGGTCTAGATCAAGATAACGATGATGACGATAATTACTATAATGATGATTATTATATTAAGAATTTTCCTTCCATCAAAAAATCAGAGATATTATTTCGGGTGATATGTAAATTAATAATAAATCGTTGCACATTTTTGGAAGATTTAAAATTAGAAGTTTCCGAAATTTTTTTTAAAAATTATCGTAATTATAGTGATTTAATTGGTTCAATTCTCGATTTACCCGGTGCCCGAACAAAATTTACGAAATTAGAAAGTTTTACTTCGAAAATAAGATTTCATCATGAACTGATTTGTCCATTATATGAATCATTGGCATTAAATTGTGATAACATTTTAAATATGGATTTATTTTTATGTTCAGTTCCTCAAATACAATTATCAGGAAAACTTATTAGTGTTCAAAAACGTTTAGAAAATTTATCAATTGATGCCAATCTTTATAATTGTGATTCATTGTTATGGGCTATCATTAGTCAAAAAGAAACATTAAAGAGTCTTCGATTAACATCAACGTATTTTTATAAATTTGATGCGAAATTATCATCAATTGGGCAATTTACTTCACTTCAAAAACTTTATATTCATATATTTTGTGGATCGGATTGGTTTTTCTTGGCTTCATCATTTACTCAATTAAGTAGTTTTCATATTATGACTGCATATGAGGTGCCTCAAGGATTTATTATAAAAATTCTCAAAACGGCCAATACAAATTTAAGGAATATTTTTCTAAATTTACGTTCCAAAATTACATTTAATACATTTTCAGCAATTTTAAATTATTGTACAAAGATTACGAAATTAACTTTATATCATTTAAGTCCTGAACAAGTAATATCAATATTTAATAATAATTTTAATGAATTAAGAAAATTTTCATTTGATTGTAGAAGAGAAGGATTTGATGCTGATGAATTATTATGTCAAATGGCCGAAAATATACCAGAATCACTTGAAACTATTAAAATTATAATGGATCATGAAAGTCCATGGAAATTCGGTGCTAATAGTTTAAGAAAATTTTTTGAAGGATGGTGTCGTAAAGGAGGAGGAAATAAAAAGATGATCGTAAGACATTCGCGATTATTCACACTAAGTGATGAACATTTTAAAGTTATTGAAGAATATGGAGTTAAATTTGTTATAGAATAATATTTTACATATGATAAGTAATATTGTTTAATATAGTATAGTTATTATTTTATAGCTTAAATTTTTATAAAAATAAAATTAACATGAAAATCAAACTGATTTAATGTTGAAGTTAATTAAAATAGTTTAATAATCGTTTTAATAATTATGGAGTATTTGCTTGATATCAACATAATAGTTATTTGTATTTAAAGGGATCAGAACATCTGAAACAACAGAAACAGAAAAATTTAAATCGTTTAATCATATAAACCATTAGAGAATATAAATATACACCTATTCCAATCAATAGTTATCATGGAATTTCAGTACTGATAAATATACAATTTATTGCAAAAAAAAAACAAGAATTCTATTTCAGGATATGAGCGCATGAAAATAAATAATTGATGAATTGTTTGCTGGTGGGATAATATAAAAGTCGCACAACCTTTGTTGCTAAAGTGCTTCGTTGTTCGTTGTTCTTTTAATTTAATTTTAATTCATCATCATGATTAATGGAACAAATAAATAATATAAACATAGATATCTTTCATGTTCTCTAATTGATATTTTCTTTATTTTCTTTTCGCCACTTCTTAATAATTTAAGTCTAAAAATATTAAGAATAACTTAAATATTTCATAATTAGCAATTGAGAAATTATCTGTTGTTGTCTTATAGATTCTTCATAATGCCCATGATTATTATTAAAAATATAGCTAATTATTTAAAGTAAAAACTAGAACCAGAATTATACATGCATACCAAAAATATAGACCACATTTTACTTGGCCACTTTTGTTAATATTCAAAATTGACGTTCTCGAATTTTTACTCTGCTAAATATTGAATCTGATACATTACTATTTTACAATGAGAAAATAAAAGCTATCATCGGTTTTTTCCTGCCCACCAGAACTAGTATTAGCATACCAATTCTATCCTCCGAGGATTTCATCTGTTCCTTCAACTTTTATAATCACTACAGTAATGGAAAAGTAGTTTCGTTTGTTCTGTTGTGTAGGAGCCAAAATTGTTCTTGAAGGCAAAATTATTGATTTCACTAATTGGCCAGGAGTTGCGAATCACTGATTCAAATCTCACCAAAGTTGTTTATCTCGTAAGGTTTTACTTATAAAATTAGTATTTTATTAAATTTATTTAATTAATTATCTGTTCATTACATCAAAGGACAATGATGAATTCCAGATTCACATTTTTAAATTAATTCATGAGCATAATCACCTTTAATCCTTAATGTTGATTATTTAAATCTTTACTTCTTCTTCATTATTATAATCTATAGATTCTCGTAACTTTGAAATTGATGAAAAATAAATTAAAATTATTAAAATTAAAACTAACATTAAAATAAAATAATAATCTAAATTATTAAAACTATTCTCGATACCATCAATCACTGTAGTAAATTCTAGAACTTGAATAACGTCGTCAGAAATATTTATAAGGCCCATATTTTCGTAGGTCCCGAAAACTTTCGAAAATAGACGCCTCAAAAAAATATATTCCTGATAGTATTGCATCTACACCATTCTTTAAAAAGTTAAAATTAATTTGTTTAATACTAGACAATTAAATAAATAATTATAAAGTAAGAAATCACATACATTAATTAAAATAAATTATAAAGCGAAGTAATTACATACATCAAATAAAATAATTATAAATTATACATTAATTTCGTTCAATTTGTCATAAATTTCAATCTATTTTAATGTTTACTATAAGGTTTTTGAAATTTAACAGTAGTTATACATTATAAAAAATGTGGCACGAGATAATTCATCCAGAAAATTTATAAACAGTAATATTACGTAATATCACGGTTTATAAATTTTCCCTTTGTACTACATATTTATTTATAACAACATGATCATGTGGAGCATCACTTCAACATTCTCTTGTGCATTGTAGCATAACCGGAATTTATAATATATGCACTAAAGATGATTTTATTAAAAAGTTTGGAACTTAGTCTGGCGGAAATGCTAACATTGAATAATTAATCCTGCATTTAATCTACAATGGATATGGATACCTTTACCGAACACATAGCTGATAGTGAATATTACACATTGCATTTGGCTAGATTAAGAAATTACGTGATAGACAAACGGGATTGTGAAGATTGTAATATTGTAGCATTGAAGGAATTAAAAGATTATATATATGATATTAAAATTTTTTAAAGCGGTATGTTTCTTTATACTTTGATTAATCTAAATTATAAAACAATTATTAACCTTTATTACTGAAAACTTTTACGTATTATTTATTTACCCATTTTTTACACATATATTTAGATTATGAATTGAGCGATAAATAATTTTAATTAATATTACATCACTAGATTTTTTAGAATTTGAAAATCCTTCTACGCAAAACTATATTATTTTTACAAGATGACACCATTCATAGTTAGTTTTTTACCTGATTTCTTTCTAAAATTGGGTGGAAGTCAAAAAATAGAATAGCTACGTCAAATAATAGAAAATCTTTATATTTTACATGAAAATAACATAGTTTGTTGTGATTTACATAGTAAAAATATTTTGATGAAGTCGTGATCTATATTCATTAGATGTAATAATAGGACCTGGTTTATCTAATAATTTAATTTTAACCTCTGATAACAAAAGCAATAATTTTTATCATCAGGAAACCGCAATCTGTGTAATATTATATGATCCGCATAAATTACGTAAATTTACGCAGATTGCGGTTTCCTGATGATGATTCAATTCCATATATTCTAATAGAGGTATTAAGAGGAAATGAATTTACAAATTATGGAATTACCAACAATTTGCTTACCAAGCACATGATACCTATTTGATGATTAATGGTGATGGTATAAGACCAAAGATCCCTGCTATGATGTTGAATTTGATTCTAAAACGTCATTCATTTAGACGTGATGTATTAATGTTAGGATGATAATCCTTTTAAACGACCAACTGCTCTCGAATTAACTGAGATGATAAGATTTAACTAGATTACAACAAATTTTTGAAGATACTAGAGAAATAATTAATAAATATCATGGGCAAAAATTACTTTGATCTTTATATAATTTTCATCCTCAATCCCGTTATATTAGTAAATAAATTTATACTCTTTATAAATTTCAAGATCCATTAGAGATTAAATGTGCGGGTATTATTATTTTTAATGTAATTTAATTGTATTATTTTATAAATAACTAATCACAAAATTTTTTTCAAAAAAAAAAAATTTATCATCACACTATTATAATTATCAATAATCATTTTCTTCTAATAATGATATCACGTCACATAATGTTTTAAAATTATCATCACTTTTTAATAAGAAATTATTTCTACTTTTAATATTACAAGTAATATTATATCATCATTATTACCTCTTCTCTCGGGGTGGGTTAAGGCGGAGTATAATTTTTTTGGCTTAACAATATGTATATAGTAATATAGCAACTACTATTAAAGTACTCTTGTTAATTTATTTTTTGAATTAATTGTTAAGCTTAATAATAAAAAAAACATGTATAATATCTTTGACTATATGTATCATCAAAGATACCAATTTATTTAATACTTTATTATAAAATATATTTTATTATCATCAAAATGATACATAAAATAAAATGAATGATTTATTCATTGTACATTTGGAATTTGAAATTATTATTTTTTAACAATCTTAAATACTTCATAATCTACGATAGAAAATGATCCAAAAGCTTTTCTAATGGATTTTTCATAAAAATCTTTATTATTACACCAACATTTCTTATCTTGGGTAAAATCAGAAATAAATGAATTCATTGAAAATTCGCGATTACCAAAAGATGGGCCAAAAAAAATTTTACTATTAGAACTATGATAAAATAGAGAACATTCTTTATATTTAACTCTGCTGAGAATTGATTTTCGAATATTCCCATTTTTCAATGAAAATATAAAGCTATCGTTTGTTTCCACATAAATTCCTTCAGTTGAATTATCCCAAGCCAATGGATTATAACCCCCAAGTATTTCATCAGTTCCTGCTACTTTAGCAATCACAATCGTGCCAGCATATCCATCACACATATCCCAAAATGTTTGTGGTTGAAAACCATCTTCACTTCCTCGAAGAATTAATTGAAGTTTATATGGTACATTTGCTAAAGAGTAAATAGTCGATTTGCGATCAATCCATGATGAAATTTCTGCTACATGTTTTTCGTTGATTATGGCTGAGATCCGTTCATTTATATTTTGAAATAATTCAAGATTTGAAATAATTCTTGCTGGTAAAACAAGGGATTTAACTGGTTGATTTGGAAATATAAGTCGTTGATTTAAATCATCCNTTACTATTAGAACTATGATAAAATAGAGAACATTCTTTATATTTAACTCTGCTGAGAATTGATTTTCGAATATTCCCATTTTTCAATGAAAATATAAAGCTATCGTTTGTTTCCACATAAATTCCTTCAGTTGAATTATCCCAAGCCAATGGATTATAACCCCCAAGTATTTCATCAGTTCCTGCTACTTTAGCAATCACAATCGTGCCAGCATATCCATCACACATATCCCAAAATGTTTGTGGTTGAAAACCATCTTCACTTCCTCGAAGAATTAATTGAAGTTTATATGGTACATTTGCTAAAGAGTAAATAGTCGATTTGCGATCAATCCATGATGAAATTTCTGCTACATGTTTTTCGTTGATTATGGCTGAGATCCGTTCATTTATATTTTGAAATAATTCAAGATTTGAAATAATTCTTGCTGGTAAAACAAGGGATTTAACTGGTTGATTTGGAAATATAAGTCGTTGATTTAAATCATCCCAAAGTTGCGTACCAAGAATTTTTTTATAAGGTTTTAATTTCTCCCAAATATCTTTCTCGGGAATATGAAAATAACGAATCAGTGGTAAACATTGTTGTAGAGTTGTTTTTAAAGTCTTGAAATTTTCTTTGGACCATTCTTCCAAATTTCCAGGTAAAGTTGGATTTTGCACAATTCCCCATTTGACGACATAATCCCAAATTTTAATTTCTTCTAATTGCAGATTATCGTTTTCCAAAATAGAAATTAATTCTGCTTCTTGGAGCAAAATAAAATCTTCTGATTCAAAAATTAAATTTGGATGTTTGGCAATAATATCATTATAAAATCGGTTCAAACCTTTTAATTCATTACAATTATTTGTAGTTGATTTTATTTTTTTTGATTGAAGTTTTATTGTATCACGTTGGTAGTCTGTAGATGGTTCATCCAAATCCAATCGTCTTTTAGTAGAATTTTCGGCTACTTCCTTTTGCGCAGATTCAATAGAATTTATCAAATTTCTATCGAAGATTGAATGATAAATACGGGAAAAATGAGTTCTTAACCAAGAATCTTTAGATTCAATAAGGTAACTTCCTAATTTTTCTGATAGTTCTTCGAATTCCAATTCATTAGCAACAATCATTAATTCATAAATGAGTTTAGTTTCTATATTTTCAATGTTAACAACTCCACCATAGATGTATCTATGTTAAATATATATAATAAAATAAATTAATTTTGAATCATCTTGTATATTTTGTATCGAAATACTTATAATATAGTTGTTTTAATATTTAAAGTAATAAATAATTTTCTTTTAACTTACTTTAGAATAATTTCAAATATTTGAGTAGAAATATTTGGTTTGATAATAGTTTTGACATGATTTTCATTCGTAGCGATATTTTCTAACTCTTTAGTGAAGTAGGTTGAACGATAACGTAAGACAACTGAGTGCGAAGTAAAAGATTTCCTATTTTCTTCTTTATCAACTTCAATGACAACATTATCAATCAGTGGAAATGTCATGTGTCGATCATTTGTGTTGCTGGCTATTAGTACATGTCGATCACTTTTATATATACGATACCCATAAAATTTACCTCTGCTATATAGGTAACATAATTTCTGCTCATGTAACCAATCATTATTTGTATAACAAACATTGAATTTCGAGCTTAAATAAATATTATGGTGTATAATTAAAAATGAAAAAAGAAGTTTTTTATGTTCAATCTGAAAAGTCAAGTTTTACATTTCGGCCATTTAGAATAATATAAATTGCAATTTGTTAACCTTAATAATTATAAAATGAGCGAAATTGAGAGTGCCAAAACATTTTGTAATATCCAAAAAGACCAAGTTGAGTGTATCAAAATAACACATAATACGCGAGAGGACTTTTTAAATAATGATACTATTTTTGAACCAGTTCTCGGAACTTATGAAAATTTTGACTTTTCTTCTTTTCAATTTGACGAAAATTTCTTTCAAAATATGATCGAATCAGGTATGTAATTTATTAGTAGTATCTATGTAATTATTATGTTACAAATTTAAACAATAAATTTAATTTTAGATGAAAGCGATGATGATAGTAATATTGAGTACGATGATTTTGATAATGATGAGAAATCTTGTGATAGTGACAATGAAGAAGAAGTTGATGAAATAATTCAAGATAAGGTGACTTTTAAAAATATTAATTTACTTGAATCAGTGTTGACACCCTGTGCAATTATAGATTATATCGATAACTCAATTCAGAGATGCAATTCAACATATAAATTACGAGCATTACACAATCTTTATGGGACATGGCAAATAGATCGAGAGGTAGTTAAGCAAGTGAATAATGATTATACAAAATTAGGAGTTTGTGATTCACATTTCTTATTTGATCAAAATCAACTCCATAAAAAATCAGATAAACAATTAAAAAAATGTAATCTATCAACAATTCAAAAGCGAAGATGTTTTGGATGTGGAAAGTTTATTACATATTTTAGTCGAGGAAGTGGATGCAATAATCATTCTTGGTCAATAAATGGTCGTCATATTCAGGTTGCATGTAATGGATTAGTATATTGCAATGCATTAAAAATATATTCAACAATTTGTCAACGTATTTATGAAAATATTTATAGACCTCGATGTATTTGTTGTACTTGTTATGAAGAAATGGGAGGACATATTCACCAACGTTCTGGACGGGGGAAAAAGAAATCATGTGTTCAAAATAAATTACATAATCAAGATATTAGCAAAGGTCTCGAATTTATTATACAGTGGCTTAATAAAATTAAAAAAATTAATGATGAAACAAAAAAAACAATGATTTTAAATGTTTTAATTCATTCACTTATTCCATTTATTTCAAAAGAATCTTCTACATCCTTATCAAATTTATTAGAAACTCAAACAAGTAAAAGTAATACCATTAATGAAATTCCGGTAGAAGTTCCAAGTTTATTTATAATTAGAATATTATTTCACGAAACATTTATTAAAAAAAAAAATAATTCAATTCAAATAGAAGATATTGAAGATGAAATTAAAGACTATTATCTTCTAGGACGTCAGTTTGGAATAAAATTATGTAAATCAAGAAATGAAATAAAAAATAAAAAAGAATCATTAGAAATGCCAAAATCAATTATTGAATATTATAATGCATTTCCATCATTCCTTTCTGAATTTTTTACTGGCATGATTAATGAAGTTTTTAAAAAAAAAATTACAATTAATAATCTTCAAAGAAAACACCGAAAAAAACCAATAAAAGAAATACCAAATTTTAAAATTCTTAAAATAGTTACTTTTTTTTTATCAGTTTTAATTCGGATGACTTTTCCTTTGTACAAAATATGGATAACAGATATCTTAGCTAGTTTGGGACGAAAGCCAAAATTAATTACACGGATGCATCAGCTTTTAACAGTTTGGAATANCATTAATGAAATTCCGGTAGAAGTTCCAAGTTTATTTATAATTAGAATATTATTTCACGAAACATTTATTAAAAAAAAAAATAATTCAATTCAAATAGAAGATATTGAAGATGAAATTAAAGACTATTATCTTCTAGGACGTCAGTTTGGAATAAAATTATGTAAATCAAGAAATGAAATAAAAAATAAAAAAGAATCATTAGAAATGCCAAAATCAATTATTGAATATTATAATGCATTTCCATCATTCCTTTCTGAATTTTTTACTGGCATGATTAATGAAGTTTTTAAAAAAAAAATTACAATTAATAATCTTCAAAGAAAACACCGAAAAAAACCAATAAAAGAAATACCAAATTTTAAAATTCTTAAAATAGTTACTTTTTTTTTATCAGTTTTAATTCGGATGACTTTTCCTTTGTACAAAATATGGATAACAGATATCTTAGCTAGTTTGGGACGAAAGCCAAAATTAATTACACGGATGCATCAGCTTTTAACAGTTTGGAATATTACTAGTCACACAGAACGTCATGAAAGAACTTTAGAAAAAATACGAATGAGTAATGTTATACCAAAACAACGTTTAATCAAAAAACAAAATATATGGAATCTTGCAGTAATAGATAATATTGATTTTAAACAAAAATCTTTTGCCTTTGGTAATATCTATGATGTTACCCGAGACAGTTCTCATGCAATTTTACGAATGGCCTTTCAATCTAATTTAAATAATGTGGAGATTGAACAAAGAATAATATTGGATGAAAATACATATCTTTTTGGTATGAATTCTACAACACAACAAATTCTTCACACATTTCAAGAAGTTCTTGAAAAATTGCTCAATATAAAAATTGATAATGATGGACAATTAATATATAATAAAGATATCGATGCAGAAATAATAAAAAAAACAATATTACCTGAATTAGAACATGGTTGTCAAGGTTCCTCATCACATATAGTTATTTTAGAACCAGGAGGAAATCCAAACTCAGATGATTCAATTTTGGAAGCAGCACAAATGTATGTAGAAGATTTTGATCTAAATGAACAAGAATATCTTGATATTGTTGGTGATCAAGCATTATTTCATCGTCTAATGAAAGTTAAAAATCAATGGCCTAATTTACGTCCATTGCTCGGACAGTGGCATACCTCAAAAGACTTTTGTTCAGTTTTAATTGTATTATTTTCTGGTTACGGGTTATTAAATCTTGCATGTCGATTGGGTGTACGTTATTTAGATAAATTAGAAATTGTTGTTGATTATCGATCAACATCTCGTGTTTTAGATCTTTTGTGGACATCTGTAGGAATTGCGATTAATATTTATACAAAAAAAAAAAAATTCAAATATCCGAGGTAATTAATAAAGATGATGACATATATATTTTTTTAAAAGTATGGTATCAATATTATCTTTGGGCTGGAATTTGGAAAGCACATCGGATTGGAATACGTATTGGAAATCACGATTTACAAAGGGATTCTCTTGCTGCAGCTGCACCTCTTTTTCCTAGCGCGGGCAAATCCAATTATGCAACCTCTATTGTACAATATCTTTCTCTTTTGGCAGAATTCCCGGATTTAAATAAAAAATTACAATGTGTTGGAGCATACAAATTACCAAATCTTTTTGATAACAATTTGAAAAATGAAAATTCAAAACATATTTGTTTTGGTTTTGATGAAGCTTTAGAAACATTTGGAGTTAGATTTATTAAACAAAATATCACAGGAAATACAATTGATGAAAACAATCTTAAAATGAATATTAAAGCTGCCCAGACAGAAAGAGAAAGAATAGATCTTTTTTTAAGCGAATTTTTAGAAGATACTTCAATTTCCCAAAGTCCACGTGCTATTGATGCACGTAAAGAATCATTATGGACCTTAGTAGAAGATTTGATCGTTATTTTTGACATGGAAGACCCATTATCTCACCCAATTTTTCATGAAATGAAACCAACCGAATTAAATAAAACTGGATATAAAAAATTAATGATGTGTTATACAAATGGACTAGAAAGGATGCAAAAAATTTTTTGCCAAGAAGTCTTACAAACTGAAACCAAAATTACTACTGGACGAAGGGCATTAGGAGTTCGTAAAATGAAATATAAAGATTATGTTACCCAAAATAAAGAAAACAAACGAAAAAATAAGGAAAATAATAATCAACTACCAGAATTAGCACAGACAAGTCATACTTCCGATCAACCATTAGAGCAGCCGTCAGAGCAACAAAACCAGCCAAATAAGAGAAGAAGGACACTTCCTCATGAAAAACAAATTTTAGAAAGGTTACTTACATATAAAACAAAAATTCCTGATAATATATTTCAAGAAGTTGAACAATTGTTAGGAACGGAATGGAATAAGAAAAAAATTTATAGTTGGTGGGCTTATAATATTAAGAAATCGCCGGAAGAACAATAAAAAAATTATATTTTAAAATTACCTTTATAATAAAATTTATTGAAATTTAAATTATATAAAAAATATAAATTATCTGTAGTTTAAAGTGTATTTTTTCTTCTATTAAAGTTGAAAGAATATAGATAAAAACGTGTATCTGGGTACTTATTGTAACTGATTTCAAGCATTTAGTAGTTCAATCTAAGTCATTTGTGTAAAAATATGGACATACTTTGTAACATAATATCTTTTTATTAAGAGTTTTGGGTGTAAAAAAAATTATAGAAACATATAGAACGAAAGGTAAAAAAATGACATTATATATGGTCAAAAATATATTACATTGAGACTTTACTACCTTCGAATATTGGTAAAGTTTATTAATATATGTTACACAATTTTATTTAATTAGTGATTTACAACTCCTGTGACATTTCCACTGATTGTTATATTCTTTCTCGTCATTAAGAAGTTCTGAAAAATCTTGAGATAATTTGTCAAAAAATTTAAAGGACATTATTATTATTAAATTTATTATTATGTTTTATTAAGATGGAGATGGATACGATGCCGCAGAAAATCAATTTATTGAGAAAAATTTTGTCGACCAATCAAGTTTTTTTCTTAAATAGCGATCTAATTAGGAGTAATGAAATTATTCCAATTTCTCCAATTAATTTATTTGTCATCAGTAGTCGTGTTGTTAACTTTCAATATGAATAAAATAATGTTTCAACGGAATTCACGTCATGTTCCTTGTTTCATTAGAAAAATTTAAAAAATATTCTATTTTTTCTTAAGATATTGTTTTTAACAACTAGTTGACACAAAAATACAATAAATTAATAAGAGCGTACATTTAATTAATTATATGAGTCAAATGTATAATTCATACAAAATGTGGTCATTTCAAAGTCATTTGCCAACACAGATTGATGCAATCAGCTCTTGTTGATTTCCAAAATATTTTTCTATAATTTCAAAAGTCCCATAACGGTGTTTAAACTATATGTCAAGAATTTACGATTCAAAGTGCTAATTTGGGAAGATTAGGAAAAGGTCGATTTCTTTCAATCAGAAAACATATATCAAAATAAAAAATAAGTTCATAGATCATATTAGAATTTTTAGTAATTAAAGAATATTTTAAATATTTATTTTTATACTTATTAAATAATAGAAATGAAAAGCATAAGCTAATATGAAACTGAAAAACTTTCCTCAAAAGAAAAAAATTCTCATAGTAAATATCTAATTTGCAATACGACGACAAAAAAATTAATTCATTAAAGGTTTGTTAATTAAAATATTTTTCATTAAATTATATTAATACGAAATTATAAAAATTTAGAATAAATTGACTCTATTATCAACTTAATAAATGTGGAATGTCAGTTTATTTATTTATACTTTAATAATTTTATTTAGAGGAATGTGATCTAGAATATGGAATTTTAATTAACTTCATTTAAAACAATAAATATTTATTGTTATAGTTATGAATAATGAGATGTACTTAGAGATCAAGGTAATGTTAAATAATTAGAAAATTAAATTAAATTATTAACGAATTTATTAATTTATTACGAATTTATTAATTAAATTAAATTAATTTTGGGAATGAAATTTTAAATAACTTTATCGAGGACAATAAATATCATTACTATATAGTTAATATCATATCATTAAATGTACGATTAACTCACTTGGAATAATTTTTCAAAGTGAAGGTAAATTTTTTAAAGCATAAATAATTAAATAAATAAATTATTGATTGGCTGATTAATTAAATTAATTTATTAAAATCTTCATAAGCCTTGCGCATTTGGTCGGCATATTGTCAAAACTAAACAGTATTATATATTTTTATATGAATGTTTTTTGGAAAAAAAAAAGAATATTGTGATAACAATTACGGCAGCACCAATTAAAAATGTATCATCAAGTACCTGAAGAAACAATAACTAATGATAGGTCAATTCAAAAACTCGTAAAGCAATTTTCCAATATTATTTATTACTATTTAATATCAAACAAATCCCAAACAATTAGAAAGGATAATAAATTATCAAGGAGTTTTAAATTAGCATGGTGAATACATTATCGGATCATTATAGGTATTTTATATTTTATATTATATTATTATATTATGTTATTATTACGTTATTGATTATGTTGTTGTCGTCATTGTGTATATTACATTTTAATACTACTCGGTTATAATATTTATAATTATTTATATTATTAAGTCGTAAAAAAATATGGTATNAGCATAAATAATTAAATAAATAAATTATTGATTGGCTGATTAATTAAATTAATTTATTAAAATCTTCATAAGCCTTGCGCATTTGGTCGGCATATTGTCAAAACTAAACAGTATTATATATTTTTATATGAATGTTTTTTGGAAAAAAAAAAGAATATTGTGATAACAATTACGGCAGCACCAATTAAAAATGTATCATCAAGTACCTGAAGAAACAATAACTAATGATAGGTCAATTCAAAAACTCGTAAAGCAATTTTCCAATATTATTTATTACTATTTAATATCAAACAAATCCCAAACAATTAGAAAGGATAATAAATTATCAAGGAGTTTTAAATTAGCATGGTGAATACATTATCGGATCATTATAGGTATTTTATATTTTATATTATATTATTATATTATGTTATTATTACGTTATTGATTATGTTGTTGTCGTCATTGTGTATATTACATTTTAATACTACTCGGTTATAATATTTATAATTATTTATATTATTAAGTCGTAAAAAAATATGGTATGGAAGATATTAATTCAGAAATTCTATTTAACATTATCAAATTTTAAATTATGTGCGGAAATTCCTCAATTTAAAAATTCTATGTGCAAAATTTGTGCAGAAGCATTGTTTTTTATGTGCGCATTTTTCAAATTTTGTACCAGCGCACACTCCACACATTGAATTTTAAACACTGCTTGGAACCGAATTAGGTATTTTATTGATTATTAATTTTTTTTCAATTTATTTAATTCGTGATCCGGATATTAATCAGTTAATTAAAATTGATTTTACATGTAAATGGAAGAATCTAAAGTTACCACTAAAGAATCTTTTTTTTTTGTTTTATTAAAAACAATTTTTAGTGAATTATGTAATTTTTCACGGATTTGGTGATACCGTATCATGAAAACAGCTTTTTAAAAAATAGCTCACGAATTAATTAACTTAATAACAAATTTAAAACTGTTTATGGAGAATATTCCTTCTCCTGTTTGAATAAAGAATAAGATTTAATTAGCATCGGAAATTTTAGAATAATAATAATTTATGTTTGTATAGTGTTATTTTGAAAATGCACGGGTCTTAGCTTAATAATAATCCAATTTTACTTTTTGATAAAAATCAAAATTTTAAAATAATGTCATAATTTATCCAACCAATTCAAAGGAATGTTCGTTGTTTCTTTGTCCATTAAATGTCCAGAAATTTATACATAATATTTTATTATATTTTTATAGAATGTACATAAAATGAGCCCATTGTTGAACAGTTCATAATTATATAAAATATAAATTAAAATATAAATTAATTGATCTGTTGTAGAAATTACTGTGAAAACTGCGCAAAAAAGATGATCGCTCATAATAAAAATCTATCAAATCAGCGGACAGATCTATGTAAATTTTTTTTTATATTTCTTATTACTTAGACAAAAAAAAAAGAAGAAAAATGGTAATTAAAATTCCCATGGAAATACTAATTACGATTTTAAAAAAGGTTCAATCAACTCAAGATATTCATCATTATTAGTTAATCGAATTTGTGTAATGCAACTGCACCTATACTTTGGGAATTAACTTTTGTTGAAGAATGTTGTGACGATAAAAAGTTGAAAATGAAAGCATTATGTATTCGAACTTATATATCATGTATGGATACTCAATCTAGAACTTTATTTATTCAAAATTAATTTGACTTATCCGCATCACCACCTCAAACTATTTTTGATTATCCATCATACACTAATAAATTTATAATTAATAATTTAGTTTACTTCAGTTACATATATATGCAACTAATTAGAGATAATGACAGTAGTGATGATGATGATGACGACGACGGCGACGGTGATGATGATGATGATGTTTTAAAATTGAGAATATTATTTCGTGAGATATTTAAATTAATAATAAATCATTGTACATTATCGGAAGTTCAAGGAAAATTTTCGTTATTATCGTAATTTGATTGGTTCAATTCTTGATTTGTCTGGTGACCCAAAAGTATTTAAGAAATTAGAAAGTTTTACTTAAACAATAGGATATTATAAACTGATTTGTCCATTATATGAATCATTAAAATTAATTTATGATAATATTTTAAAGATGAATTTTATTTCAAATACAACATCAGATCAACAAATGCCATTTTTAATAAAATATATTAGTGTTCAAAAACGTTTAGAAAATTTATCAATTTATGGTAGTTTTCTAGATTTTTAATTCATTATTATGGGCTATCATTAGTCAAAAAGAAATATTAAAGAGTCTTCAGTTAATGTCAGCATATTTTTATAAGTTCAATGAGAAATTATCACCAATAGGACAATTTACTTCACTCAAGAACTTTATATTAATGGTTGTATATTTAATGAATCGGGTTGTTTATCCTTGGCTTCGTCATTTACTCAATTAAGTACTTTTCATTATTTTTATTTGATTTGGTCAGATGACTATCCGCAAGAATTTATTAAAAATTTTTTTTTAAAAAGGCCAATACAAATTTAAGAAATATTAGTCTATGTTTATATCTGACAATTCCATTTGATATATTTTCAGTAATTTTAAATTAGCTCTATATAATTTAAGTCCTGAACAAGTAATAGCCATACCTAATAATGATTTTAAGGAACTAAGAGAATTTTCATTTGATTGTGTAAAGGAAGGATTTAATGCCGATGAACCGTTATGTCAAATGGCCGAATATAAACCAGAATCACTTGAAACTATTGGAATAATAATTTATAATAATCAATGGATATTCGGTGCTGATAGTTTAAGAAAATTTAGTGAAGGATGGCATCTTAAGGAAGGGGAAATAAAAAGATTATTGTAAATGATCAAAAAAAAGCGCGATTATTCGCATTAAGTGATGAACATTTAAGAATATGGAGTTCAATTTGATGTAGAATAATATTCCAAATAATATTTCAAAAATTTTTTTATTCATTTATGCATATTGAGATGTTTTATATTATTCAAGAAAATTGAAAATATTAATAATACTATGAGATATGTAATACTGTTTGAAATAGTTATTAGTTTATAACTTAATTTTTTAAATTTATTAAAATATCAAATTAATTAACGTTAATTAAAAATATAATTATTTTAATAATTTTGAAGTATTTGCTTGATATCGACATAATAGTTATTTACATTTAGAGGGATCATCTGGAACAACAGAAAGATTTTAATCTTTTAAAGCATAAAAATCATGGAAGAATATAAACATACACCTATCCCAATTAATAGTTAATCGTGAGAATTGTTTGCTGGATGAAAAATATAAAAGTAACATAACCTTTGTTACTGTTGCTAAAGTGCTTCAGTTAAGTTTTCGTTGCATTATTGTTCATTGATCTTGAAATTTAATTTTGAATTAAATATATCTTTTATATTATCTAATTTCTAATTTCTACTTTTTTTCTCATTCGTTGCCATTTCATAATAATTCAAGTCTAAAATGTTAATAATAACTTTAATTATTTCATAATCAACAATTGAAAAATAATACAGGTTTTTCTATTATCTAAAGTAAATTAGAACCAGAAATATACACGGAAAGATCATGCCCAAAATATAGACTAGCATTTACTTGACTACTTTTTTTAATATTCAAAGTTGACGTTCTCGAATTTTTACTCTGCTAGAAATTGAATCCATTTTACGATGAGAAAATAAAGTTATCATCGGTTTTTTTTCCACCCACCATAACCTATTAGCATTCCAAACTAAAGGATTGTATCCTCTGCTGTTCCTTTAACTTTATAATCATTATAGTACTAGCGTTACTGTCAATTGAAATTCTCATGAAGAGTTTTTAAAGAATAAGTTCTCGATTTTTGATCAACCCAAGAGAAAATTTCATGTTCATACATGATAATGGGGAAAATGGTTTCGTTTGTTCTGTTATACAGGTAGACAATTCTTGAACTAAAATTGTTCTTGATGGTAAAATCAATGATTTCATTGATTGGTCAGGAGCCATAAATTGCTGATACAAATCTTACTAAAGTTGTTTAGCATGTAAGGTTTTACTTATATATTTTTATTATTATATTATTAAATTCATGCGTAATCACCTTTAATTCTTACTTCATTAATATAATCTAATTCTTGCAACTATGAAAAATACCTCAAAATTAAAATCAAAAATATAAATTGTTATTTATTTATAGACTAATTGCTTTTTATATTTTTGCATCACATTTTTATTGAAATAAAGCATAAATCAATATTTTTTATTTATAGGTAATCACTTTTATATTTTGTACTAGTCATCAGGAAGTTTTTTTAACCGTAAGATTACGTAAGATTACAATACCCACGTAAATTTACGTAATTTTTTTCGTAATTATACGGAGCGTAATATTTTACGCAATATTTTTCGCAAAATTTTACGTAAAATATTACGATCCGTAAATTTACGTAATATTTTCGCAAAATATTGCGTAAATTTACGATCCGTATAAATTTACGTAATATTTTTCGTAAAATTTTGTGAAAAATATTGTACGGATCGTAAATTTTTCGTAAAATTTTGCGAAAAATATTACGTAAATTTATACGGATCGTAAATTTACGCAATATTTTGCGAAAATATTACGTAAATTTACGGATCGTAATATTTTANTCATTAATATAATCTAATTCTTGCAACTATGAAAAATACCTCAAAATTAAAATCAAAAATATAAATTGTTATTTATTTATAGACTAATTGCTTTTTATATTTTTGCATCACATTTTTATTGAAATAAAGCATAAATCAATATTTTTTATTTATAGGTAATCACTTTTATATTTTGTACTAGTCATCAGGAAGTTTTTTTAACCGTAAGATTACGTAAGATTACAATACCCACGTAAATTTACGTAATTTTTTTCGTAATTATACGGAGCGTAATATTTTACGCAATATTTTTCGCAAAATTTTACGTAAAATATTACGATCCGTAAATTTACGTAATATTTTCGCAAAATATTGCGTAAATTTACGATCCGTATAAATTTACGTAATATTTTTCGTAAAATTTTGTGAAAAATATTGTACGGATCGTAAATTTTTCGTAAAATTTTGCGAAAAATATTACGTAAATTTATACGGATCGTAAATTTACGCAATATTTTGCGAAAATATTACGTAAATTTACGGATCGTAATATTTTATGTAAAATTTTGCGAAAAATATTGCGTAAAATATTACGCTCCGTATAATTACGAAAAAAATTATGTAAATTTACGTGGGTATTGTAATCTTACGTAATCTTACGGTTAAAAAAACTTCCTGATGCTATATAGGATCATTCAAATGTTTATTAGTTTACATTGACATCATAACCGGTTTTTATAATATATTGTACATTAGTACATTAACGACGAAGAAACGTGGTTTTTGAAAAGGTTATCCGAAAATTTCGGATAAACAATTCTGCATTTAATCTATAATAAATACCTTATGAAAATGTTCATTATACCAAGCATATTACATTTGGTTAGATTAAGAGGTTTCAAGGTGTTGAAGGAATTAAAAATTTATTAAAGCGGTATGTTCATTTATACCAGAATATAAACAATTATAAACTTTTATTGCTGAAAAATATTTTATTTTTTATATTATGTTTCGGATTAAGAATATAGCGATTCGTTTTAATTCTTACTGCATCACTAGATTTTTCGAAACTTCGGAAAATCCCCCTACGCAAAATAACATTATTATTATTATGGAATCACAAGATAACACCATTCATGGTTTTTTATCCGATCTCTTCCTAAATATTCGGTGGGACGTAAAAATAGAATAATTGGAAGTCTTAAGAGGTTACATGAAAATAACGTAGGTCATTGTGATTTACATAGTAGAAATATTTTGATGAAAAATCATGATCCATATTTCTTAGATGTAATAATAAATCCTGGTTTATGTAGATTCGATTTCTAAAAATAAAATAAAATTTATGGATCAATTCCATATATTCCACTCGAAGTATTAAGAGGAAATGATTTTACAATGAAGGGTGATATTTATAGCTTTATTGGAATTATGTATGAAATGGATACTGGAAACTAACCATTTACATGATAACTATTGATTATTGATATATGAAATGATAAGATTCCTGATATGATGTTAAATTTGATTCCAAAACATTATCTAGACTTGATGTATCGATGCTGGGATGATGATCCTTTTAAACGACCAACTGTTCTCGAATTGGTTATTAGTAACTATATAGGAACTACACTTGTGTGAATTTTTAGATGCTGATTTCAATAGAATAATAATGAATAAATCTCATCAACATAAATTACTCCGATCTTTACATAATCTTCATCCTCAATCCTGTTATATTGTTAGACCTATTTATACTCTTTATGGATTTCAAGATTCATTAGAAGATATAAAATTTGGAAAATGTGCAGATATTAATATTATTATTTTTAATTTGATTTAAATCGTTCCTAATTTATGTACTTATCGAGATGTATTGATTTGAAAGTA
Organism: Diversispora epigaea; assembly: GCA_003547095.1. Lineage (NCBI taxonomy): Eukaryota > Fungi > Glomeromycota > Glomeromycetes > Diversisporales > Diversisporaceae > Diversispora > Diversispora epigaea. The sequence goes on from PQFF01000211.1 coordinate 212,468, forward strand.
AATTTAAAATAAAATCTGATATTTCAATTTTAAAAGAATTTAAAATTTTTTTTTTTGAGTATAAATTTATTTTTTGTATGTTATTTATTATTTATTTTTTTATATATTGAGAAATTAAATGAAAATGCAAAAAAAAAAAAACATTAAATTTTTTCATTCAATTTGAGTGATACTTCATTCGAAGTTTTCAGGACTCATTAAAGATTTTTATTTAATATATTTGGCTTTATTAGGAATATAAATATATCCGAATAAAATGTATTAATGAAAAAAATCTAAAGTTTTAATTATTCTTTTGTTTTTACAACTGAAAAGAAATTATATACGTATACGTCATGCAAATTGAACCATGACGTATAATTTCATTGAAGATTTTTTTTTTGAAATTTCCGCTTAATGGTTGTGGAATAAATACCGTATGTATATTTTTTCTTTCTTCAGATCAAATAATAATTAANTCATTAGAAGATATAAAATTTGGAAAATGTGCAGATATTAATATTATTATTTTTAATTTGATTTAAATCGTTCCTAATTTATGTACTTATCGAGATGTATTGATTTGAAAGTAAATTTAAAATAAAATCTGATATTTCAATTTTAAAAGAATTTAAAATTTTTTTTTTTGAGTATAAATTTATTTTTTGTATGTTATTTATTATTTATTTTTTTATATATTGAGAAATTAAATGAAAATGCAAAAAAAAAAAAACATTAAATTTTTTCATTCAATTTGAGTGATACTTCATTCGAAGTTTTCAGGACTCATTAAAGATTTTTATTTAATATATTTGGCTTTATTAGGAATATAAATATATCCGAATAAAATGTATTAATGAAAAAAATCTAAAGTTTTAATTATTCTTTTGTTTTTACAACTGAAAAGAAATTATATACGTATACGTCATGCAAATTGAACCATGACGTATAATTTCATTGAAGATTTTTTTTTTGAAATTTCCGCTTAATGGTTGTGGAATAAATACCGTATGTATATTTTTTCTTTCTTCAGATCAAATAATAATTAAGATACAAACACTTGATTATATGCCAAAAAATTATTTTTCGTATTTTTATTTTTATGTATCTTAATTTATTTTTATTTATTTTATTTATTTTAATTTTAATTTTATTTATTTTGATTTTATTTTATTTATTTTAATTTATTTTTATTTAATTTATTTATTTTAATTTATTTTTAGTTATTTTTATTTATTTTTATTTATTTATTTTTATTTATTTATCATAAAAGGGTATCTCATTCCACTCCTTTTATTTTTTAAATTGTCATTGGATATGAGGAGAAATTATGAAATGAGTTCTTTAGAAATAATGAAAAAAATCGTGTATTTTTATATTATATATTCTTATATGAATTTTGATAACTGATGTATTGCTACCTGAATTGAAATATAATTTTATCAATTCTTAAATAATAAATTTTCACTATTTTCTAATATATTATATTTATTTTTTTGCTATTACTATTATCCGATTTTCCCTTTCCCCCGTTCATTGTGATTATTTTTAGTTTTTTGTCAATACCATTTCTTTTCCCCATTTTAAAAAATTTTCTTTCCGGTACGTGATAAATCTGTTTTTATTTTATTTTTATTTAGTAATGGTTTCTATCTGCCTGTTATTTTATTTTGATAACAGAAATATAAAAAACATAAACATACAATTCTAAAAATTTTTTCATTTAATTCTTAGTTTAAGCTGTTTGTATGTGAGAAATTTTTTAAAAATTATATAATAACTTTATTTAATAAAAATAATAATCATTTGTTTAAATACTAAAATAAATAGAAAAAATATAATAATTTAATAATAAAAAAACAAATTAGTCATGAAACTGCGATCTAAATTTAATGACCAGAAACCCCATATTTTAGATCAACTAAAGATGAAACAAATAAAAAAAATAAAAATAAATATACAAAATATAGGATGGTGCAAAATGAATCATTATCAAGCGATAGATGTTCAAGTTCTTTAATTACGAAATAACAAATTAAATTTGAAGTATTTTTTTTAAATAAATATTTAACCAATTACTGAAATTTTTTACATATTATTTATTTACGACTATATGTATCATCAAAGATATCAATTTATTTGATACTTTATTATAAAATATATTTTATTATCATCAAAATGACACATAAAATAAAATGAATGATTTATTCATTGTACATTTGGAATTTGAAATTATTATTTTTTAACAATCTTAAATACTTCATAATCTACGATAGAAAATGATCCAAAAGCTTTTCTAATGGATTTTTCATAAAAATCTCTATTAGAACACCAACATTTCTTATCTTGGGTAAAATCAGAAATAAATGAATTCATTGAAAATTCGCGATTACCAAAAGATGGGCCAAAAAAAATTTTACTATTAGAACTATGATAAAATAGAGCCCATTTTTTATGTTTAACTCTGCTGAGAATTGATTTTCGAATATTCCCATTTTTCAATGAAAATATAAAGCTATCGTTTGTTTTCATATAAATGCCTTCAGTTGAATTATCCCAAGCCAATGGATTATAACCCCCAAGTATTTCATCAGTTCCTGCTACTTTAGCAATCACAATCGTGCCAGCATATCCATCACACATATCCCAAAATGTTTGTGGTTGAAAACCATCTTCACTTCCTCGAAGAATTAATTGAAGTTTATATGGTACATTTGCTAAAGAGTAAATAGTCGATTTGCGATCAATCCATGATGAAATTTCTGCTAAATGTTCTTCGTTGATTATGGCTGAGATCCGTTCATTTATATTTTGAAATAATTTAAGATTTGAAATAATTCTTGCTGGTAAAACAAGGGATTTAACTGGTTGATTTGGAAATAGAAGTCGTTGATTTAAATCATCCCAAAGTTGCGTACCAAAAATTTTTTTATAAGGTTTTAATTTCTCCCAAATATCTTTCTCGGAAATATGAAAATAACGAATCAGTGGTAAACATTGTTGTAGAGTTGTTTTTAAAGTCTTGAAATTTTCTTTGGACCATTCTTCCAAATTTTTAGGTAAAGTTGGATTTTGCGCAATTCCCCATTTAACAACATAATCCCAAATTTTAATTTCTTCTAATTGCAGATTATCGTTTTCCAAAATAGAAATTAATTCTGCTTCTTGGAGCAAAATGAAATCTTCAGATTCAAAAATTAAATTTGGATGTTTGGTAATAATATCATTATAAAATTGGTTCAAACCTTTTAATTTATTACAATTATTTGTAGTTGATTTTATTTTTTTTGATTGAAGTTTTATTGTATCACGTTGGTAGTCTGTAGATGGTTCATCCAAATCCAATCGTCTTTTAGTAGAATTTTCGGCTACTTCCTTTTGCGCAGATTCAGTAGAATTTATCAAATTTCTATCGAAGATTGAATGATAAATACGGGAAAAATGAGTTCTTAACCAAGAATCTTTAGATTCAATAAGGTAACTTCCTAATTTTTCTGATAGTTCTTCGAATTCCAATTCATTTGCAACAATCATTAATTCATAAATGAGATTAGTTTCTATATTTTCAATGTTAACAACTCCCCCATAGATGTATCTATATTAAATATGTATAAGAAAATAAATTAATTTTGAATCATCTTGTATATTTTGTATCGAAATACTTATAAAATAGTTGTTTTAATATTTAAAGTAATAAATAATTTTCTTTTAACTTACTTTAGAATAATTTCAAATATTTGAGCAGAAATATTTGGTTTGATAATAGTTTTGACATGATTTTCATTTGTAGNATTACAATTATTTGTAGTTGATTTTATTTTTTTTGATTGAAGTTTTATTGTATCACGTTGGTAGTCTGTAGATGGTTCATCCAAATCCAATCGTCTTTTAGTAGAATTTTCGGCTACTTCCTTTTGCGCAGATTCAGTAGAATTTATCAAATTTCTATCGAAGATTGAATGATAAATACGGGAAAAATGAGTTCTTAACCAAGAATCTTTAGATTCAATAAGGTAACTTCCTAATTTTTCTGATAGTTCTTCGAATTCCAATTCATTTGCAACAATCATTAATTCATAAATGAGATTAGTTTCTATATTTTCAATGTTAACAACTCCCCCATAGATGTATCTATATTAAATATGTATAAGAAAATAAATTAATTTTGAATCATCTTGTATATTTTGTATCGAAATACTTATAAAATAGTTGTTTTAATATTTAAAGTAATAAATAATTTTCTTTTAACTTACTTTAGAATAATTTCAAATATTTGAGCAGAAATATTTGGTTTGATAATAGTTTTGACATGATTTTCATTTGTAGCGATGTTTTCTAACTCTTTAGTGAAGTAGGTTGAACGATAACGTAAGACAACTGAGTGCGAAGTAAAAGATTTCCTATTTTCTTCTTTATCAACTTCAATGACAACATTATATTCTTTCTCGTCATTAAGAAGTTCTGAAAAATCTTGAGATAATTTGTCAAAAAATTTAAAGGACATTATTATTATTATTATCAAATTTATTATTATGTTTTATTAAGATGGAGATAGATAAGATGCCGCAGAAAATCAATTTATTGATTCACAATTATGGAGAAAATTTTGTCAACCAATCAAGTTTTTTTCTTAAATAGCAATTTAATTAGGAAATTCCAATTTTTGACTCAGATTCTGTTGTTAAGTTAATGTGAATAGAATAATTTTTCAAAGGAATTCACGTCACGTTTCTTTGTTTCAAAATATTTTGCTTGCGAAAATATTAATACTAAATTTGATATGCTATATTTTTTTTCTTAGATAAAGGAATGTTTTGTTTATTCGTTAATAAGAGTCCCAACTAACTTGACAAATTCAAGAATTTATGAATAAAGAATTTCAATATTGCCAAATGGATCTATCCGCTGAATTAAAGCGTTTCAATCAATTGAAATCTTTTGAAAATTATTATCAAGTTCAAAAGGGAATCTTGAGATGTAAAACATTTAAATGGTAATTTAAAACTCCCGTGGAAAAAAGGATTCAACTTTGCGATGATAATTTGAATGAAGAGTGTTTAGAGAAAGTATGTTCTATTGTTAATTAATTAATTTATTTATTGATTGATTTTATTTATTGTTAATTTATTTATTTATTATATTTTAGTTAAATCTTGAGTTTGAACGTTTATGATATTATTAACAAAGCCATTTAAGAGGTATCATTATTATTTATTATTATTTATTATTTATTGTTATTTATTTATTTATTATTTATTACTATTTATTATTTTTTATAGTGAATTGGTTGATCTTTGGGATAATGTTTGGTTCGTTAATATGAACGTGAACGTGATGGATTTTTCGAGCTTACAAAAAAGTAAGTGAACAAAATTAACATCTAATAGCATTTGTAACTATTATTATAATATTACATTTTAATATCAAATTTCTTAATTTATTTAATAATTAGATAATTTTTATTTATTATTGGAATCAGCTAACGAAATATAACTTTCACAAGAAACATCTCGTCTACAAGAATTATTTGTGTTTCAAGATTTAATGATTAATTGAGGTAAAATTATTATTTATTTATTTTTTATTAATTTATTGATTTCTATATCACATTCATTTTATTCTTTGTATTAATATCTGTCGTTTGCAGAAAATGATTGAATTCGAAAAAAGTGCATTCAGTCCACGTTGCCACTTTCAAAGTTCATTCCGACGGAGAAAATCTTGTTGACACAATTTAGTTAAGATCGAAGATAAATTAATTAATACGTGTTTCCTTAAATTTTTTAAAAAAGAAAAAAAGAATGAATAAAAATTCATGATTCTTTTTTTTTTTTTGAACATTCAAATAAACATTTTTCAAATACATTTAAACATTATCAAAATATATGAACATTCAAAAATATTCAAAATATATGAACATTTAAAAATTATTCAAGTCTAATACAAACATTTTAGGGTAAAAAAAATTTGTCCTGTTTATTAGTTTTATTGTTTTTTTTATTATTTATTTCTTTTGTTAACAAATGAATAATTACTACAAAAAATAATAGCCTTGATGATCATAATCAATAGTCTTTTTTTTTTTATTTCCTTGTTTTTATCATATTATGAATAATTATTGAAAAAAAGTCTAATATGATATTTTTAAAGATTTTAAAAATTTTACATTCAATCTTTAATATTTTTGTACATGTCACATAATTAATTTTTATATCCAACATTAAAAAATGAGTGCATCAAAATGTCAATAATGCTACATCATTGAAATATTATATTTTAATATTTAATCGATTTTGTGATAAAATTCGTATTTCCTTTTATTATTTCCAATTTTTATAAAATCGAAACTGCAAACTAATCAAATTGAATTTCTACTCTACACCTTGTGTTAAGATTTTATAATATCAAAAAAAAAACTAATAAATGGTGCTTTGTAATTTAATAAGTAAAATACAAATAATACAAATAAAAATATATAATGTCAAATAAAATTTAAAAATGAGACATATCCAAATCAACTTGTTCAGAATGACCAAAATAACATAGAAATAAATTGATATAATTAAAACTAAATAGCATAGAAATGAATTATCATAATTAATTATAAAAATAATATTTAAAAATATTTAAAAATCGGGTACATGTAATTTGGATGCAACTAAAAAAATATAAAAATAAATTAATATTTTTTTTTAAAAAAAACACAAATAATACTTAAAGCAGATGTAGAAAAAATGCTGAAATTTGAAATAATTTTATTCGACATGTTTAATAATTTTTATGATAAAATAACTTGATTATCGATTGATTCTTATTTGTGTTGTCACCAATATTTTTTTGTTGTTTGGATAATTTTATCCTTTTCTATTTAATTGAAGTACTACGGATATTAAAAAAAAAAAGATCACTAACATGCATCAATTCAGGAATATTTTTTTAAACTACACAAATTTAAATATTGTTAATTACGTTTTTAAATTAAAAATACTAAACAAATAATTTAAGAAATATAATGTTTACTTATATTTTCAGGAATTTTAAGATCCCATTGTTTTGTATCTAGAATAATAATTTATGTAAATATTTCATAAAAACAATTATTTGTTACTTTAAAAAATATACTTACCATGTTCAGCTTTTTTTGATTTCAGAAAAGGCAAATGTCTACTTGTGTATATTGCTTGAGGATGTGTTATTTCTGGATTATATTGAATGAAATTCTTATTTAACTTATTAGCCTCATCAGCTTTTTCAATCTGTTTAATTATTTCACTATCAATAGTATAACTATTAAGAAGAAATTTCAATACTATAGCTTTTGGACGATTGGAAGGATCAGTATCCCAACATTTTTCCATTAAATATTTAAGCAATTGTGGAATTTCACACATAATTTCAGGTTTATGACCATTACAAATTGAAATTACAAGTTTTTTATCATGCGGTATATTATAATAAGGTGGATAACTTGTAAAAACTTCATACATAATCATACCAAATGAGTAAATGTCAGATGCTTGAGTATATTCTCTTCTATTTAATGTCTCAGGTGCCATATATGGAATTACTCCATAAATTTTTTCTGGATCATTTTCTGTAACTGGCTTACACAACCCAAAATCAGTGATATAAGAGCTAGTTTTAGTTCCATTAACTATATTGCCAGAGTGAAGATCTTTGTGCATTAAGCCAGTTTCATGAATTTTAACAAGTCCTAAAGCTATGTAATATAAATTCTCAATTTTATTTTTCCAAGTTAATTCATTAAAGTTATTATTCAACATTTTTCGTAGACTACCATATCTTGCATATTGCATAACCATCATATATTCATTTTCTGGATTTTTAGTTATTCCATATATTGCAATTGCCCATACACNGGTTTATGACCATTACAAATTGAAATTACAAGTTTTTTATCATGCGGTATATTATAATAAGGTGGATAACTTGTAAAAACTTCATACATAATCATACCAAATGAGTAAATGTCAGATGCTTGAGTATATTCTCTTCTATTTAATGTCTCAGGTGCCATATATGGAATTACTCCATAAATTTTTTCTGGATCATTTTCTGTAACTGGCTTACACAACCCAAAATCAGTGATATAAGAACTATTTAAAGTCTCATTCACTATATTACCAGAGTGAAAATCTTTGTGCATTAAGCCAGTTTCATGAATTTTAACAAGTCCTAAAGCTATGTAATATAAATTCTCAATTTTATTTTTCCAAGTTAATTCATTAAAGTTATTATTCAACATTTTTCGTAGACTACCATATCTTGCATATTGCATAACCATCATATATTCATTTTCTGGATTTTTAGTTATTCCATATATTGCAATTGCCCATACACCTCGAAATTTGAGTTGATGTTTTACCTAAAATATAAATTAGTTCAGTATTAATAAAAATGATTATTGTTTATTTAATTAATGATAATATAAAGTATTTCACCTCTTGTAAAAATCCATCTTTATTTAAAGAAGTATTAAGACTTTTTAAGCAAATATTTTGTTGTGATCTTTTCCAAATTTTGCCTTGAGAATCCCAATTTGTAATATATCCATCAGACCATGTTGCCCTGAAAACTTTGCCAAAACCACCTTTATCAAGATATTTAATATTATCAAATCTATCAAATGGAATCCATTCAATAACTTCTTCATATTTAGTTGCTGTGAGTTGAGTTTTTCGAATAAATTCATCAATTTCTGCATCTTCACTTGTCCATTCATTAAATTCACTTTGAAATCTTTTGCTATTACATGTATTGCACCATTGTGGCCCTGTATTATCTTGCTGACAGTCTTCACATTTTTCAAAATCACTAAAATGTATTATATAAAATAAGAAATTATGAAATGCTATATTGAAATTGTTCTAAATATAAATATTTACCCCCTATATATGCAATGGATTGAAAAAATATTAGTTGATATTAAATTAACTTAAAACTTTGATTTCATTAAATAATTAAAGAAATACTATTAGATGTTAAATTAGCTTAAAACTTTGATCTAAATAATTATGAATTTAAATAATACTCACAAACTGTAATAAGATAATTAATAAAAAAAGTATTATTAGATGTTAGATTAGCTTAAAACCTTGATCTAAAATAATTATGAATTTAAATAATACTCACTTCCTGTGATTCGATTGCATAATAATTAATTAAAGAAGTATTAGATGTTAGTTAGCTTGAAACTTTGATCTCAATAATTATAAATTCAAATAATACTCACTTCCTGTAATAAGATATTTATTTGATTAAATAACAATTAATTCAAGAAATATTATTTGATATTGAAACTTTGATCCAAATAATTATGAATTTAAATAATACTCACCTCCTGTGATGCAATTGCAATAATTAATTAAAGAAGTAAATTATTAGATATTAAATTAGCCTGAAATTTCGATTTAAATATACTCACTCACTTTGATTCAATTGCATGATAATTAATTAAAAAAGTATTATTAGATATTAAATTAGCTTGAAATTTTGATCTAAATAATTATGAATTTAAATAATACTCACTCACTGTGATTCAATTGTATGATAATTAATTAAAGAAGTATTATTAGATATTAAATTAGCTTGAAATTTTGATCTAAATAATTATGAATTTAAATAATACTCACTCCCTGTGATTCAATTGCATGATAATTAATTAAAGTATTATTAGATATTAAATTAGCGTGAAATTTCGATCTAAATAATTATAAATTTAAATAATGCTCACGCCCTTTGATTCAATGATTCAATTGCATGATAATTAATTAAAGAAGTATTATTAGATATTAAATTAGCTTGAAATTTTGATCTAAATAATTATGAATTTAAATAATACTCACTCCCTGTGATTCAATTGCATGATAATTAATTAAAGAAGTATTATAAGATATTAAATTAGCTTGAAATTTTGATCTAAATAATTATAAATAAAATAATACTCACTCCCTGTAATAAGGTAATTAATTAAAGTATTATTAGATATTAAATTAGCTTGAAATTTCGATCTAAATAATTATAAATTTAAATAATACTCACAATCTGTAATATGATAATTAATCAAAGAAATATTATTAGATATTAAATTAGCTTGAATTTTTGATCTAAATAATTAGGAATTTGAATAATACTCACAATCTGTAATATGATAATCAATTAAAGTATTATTAGAAATAAATTCATGATAATTAATTAAAGAAGTATTATTAGATATTAAATTAGCTTGAAATTTCGAGCTAAATAATTATGAATTTAAATAATACTCACTTCCTGTGATTAAATTAATCAAAGAAGTATTAATAGATATTAAATTAGCTTGAAATTTCGACCTAAATAATTATGAATTTAAATAATACTCACATCCTGTGATTCAATTGCATAATAATTAATCAAAGAAGTATTATTAGATATTAAATTAGCTTGAAATTTCGATCTAAATAATTAGAATTTGAATAATACTCACCTCCTGTGATTCAATTTTATGATAATTAATTAAAGTATTATTAGATATTAAATTAGCTTGAAATTTCGATCTAAATAATTATGAATTTAAATTATACTCACCTTCTGTGATTCAATTGCATGATGATTAATTAAAGTATTATTAGATATTAAATTAGCTTGAAATTTCGATCAAAATAATTATGAAATTAAATAATACTCACTCCCTGTGATTTAATTGCATGATAATTAATTAAAGAAGTATTATTAGATATTAAATTAGCTTGAAATTTCATTCTAAATAATTATGAATTTAAATAATACTCACACCCTGTGATTCAATTGCATGATAATTAATTAAAGAAGTATTATTAAATATTAGATTAGCTTGAAATTTGATCTAAATAATTATGAATTTAAATAATACTCACTCCCTGTGATTTAATTGCATGATAATTAATTAAAGTATTATTAGAGATTAAATTAGCTTGAAATTTCGATCTAAATAATTATGAATTTAAATAATACTCACTCCCTGTGATTCAATTGCATAATAATTAATTAAAGAAGTATTATTAGATATTAAATTATCTTGAAATTTCAATCTAAATTATTATGAACAATACTCACTTCCTGTGATTCAATTACATGATAGAAGTATTATTAGATATTAAATTAGCTTGAAATTTCAATCGAAATAATCATGAATTTAAATAATACTCACATCCTGTGAATCAATTGCATGATAATTAATTAAAGAAGTATTATTAGATATTAAATTAGCTTGAAATTTCAATCAAAATAAATATGAATTTAAATAATACTCACATCCTGTGATTCAATTGCATGATAATTAATTAAAGAAGTATTATTAAATATTAAATTAGCTTGAAATTTCGATCTAAATAATTATGAATTTAAATAATACTCACACCCTGTGATTCAATTGCATGATAATTAATTAAAGTATTATTAGATAAGATATTAAATTAGCTTGAAATTTCGATCTAAATAATTATGAATTTAAATAATACTCACAATCTGTAATAAGATAATTAATTAAAGAAGCATTATTAGATATTAGATTAGCTTGAAATTTTGATCTAAATAATTATGAATTTAAATAATACTCACCCCCTGTGATTCAATTTTATGATAATTAATTAAAGAAGTATTATTAGATATTAAATTAGCTTAAATTTCGATCTAAATAATTATAATACTCACAATCTGTTATGTGATAATCAATTAAAGTATTATTAGATAGCTTGAAATTTCAATCTAAATAATTATGAATTTAAATAATACTCACATCCTGTGATTCAATTGCATGATAATTAATTAAAGAAGTATTATTAAATATTAGATTAGCTTGAAATTTCAATCTAAATAATTATGAATTTAAATAATACTAACTTCCTGTGATTCAATTGCATGATAATTAATTAAAGAAGTATTATTAGATATTAAATTAGCTTGAAATTTCGATCTAAATAATTATGAATTTAAATAATACTCACAATCTGTAATAAGATAATTAATTAAAGAAGCATTATTAGATATTAAATTAGCTTGAAATTTTGATCTAAATAATTATGAATTTAAATAATACTCACTCACTGTGATTCAATTGCATGATAATTAATTAACAAAGTATTATTAGATATTAAATTAGCTTGAAATTTCGATCTAAATAATTATGAATTTAAATAATACTCACACCCTGTGATTCAATTGCATGATAATTAATTAGTGGGGTATTATTAGATATTAAATTAGCTTGAAATTTTGATTGAAATAATTATGAATTTAAATAATACACACTCCCTGTGATTCAATTGCATGATAATTAATTAAAGAAGCATTATTAGATATTAAATTAGCTTGAAATTTCAATCTAAATAATTATGAACAATACTCACTTCCTGTGATTCAATTACATGATAGAAGTATTATTAGATATTAAATTAGCTTGAATTACAATCGAAATAATCATGAATTTAAATAATACTCACATCCTGTGATTCAATTGCATGATAATTAATTAAAGAAGCATTATTAGATATTAAATTAGCCTGAAATTATGATCTAAATAATTATGAATTTAAATAATACTCACTTCCTGTGATTCAATTGCATGATAATTAATTAAAGAAGTATTATTAGACATTAAATTAGCTTGAAATTTCAATCTAAATAATTATGAATTTAAATAATACTCACCAACTATAATAAGATAATTAATTAATGAAGCATTATTAGACATTAAATTAGCTTGAAATTTCAATCTAAATAATTATGAATTTAAATAATACTCACCAACTATAATAAGATAATTAATTAATGAAGCATTATTAGACATTAAATTAGCTTGAAATTTCAATCCAAATAATTATGAATTTAAATAATACTCACCAACTATAATAAGATAATTAATTAATGAAGCATTTTTAGATATTAGATTAGCTTGAAATTTCGATCTAAATGATTATGAATTTAAATAATACTAACAAACTGTGATTCAATTGCATGATAATTAATTAAAGAAGTATTATTAGACATTAAATTAGCTTGAAATTTCAATCTAAATAATTATGAATTTAAATAATACTCACCAACTATAATAAGATAATTAATTAATGAAGCATTATTAGATATTAGATTAGCTTGAAATTTCGATCTAAATAATTATGAATTTAAATAATACTCACTCCCTGTGATTCAATTTTATGATAATTAATTAAAGAAGTATTATTAGATATTAAATTAGCTTGAAATTTCGATCTAAATAATTATGAATTTATTCTCACTCCCTGTGATTCGATTCCATGATAATTAATTAAAGTATTATTAGATATTAAACAAGAAGTATAAGAGAATAAGAAATAAAAACGAATAAAAAGAAAATAAATTTGTAAATTAATTCGTATTTTTTTTTTAACTGAAAATTTCGAAAAAAGGGAACGATAAATTTTATAATGAAGTAATTCATGAGCCCTTCCTTTTATACCTTACAAACTGGATTTAAACCTTAATCCGACTTATTAAACAAATTTGTTTTTAAATAAATTGATGTATTAATAATAGTAAATAATTAAATTATTTAAATTATTTAAATAATATTACAAATACATTAACTTATTTTTAATGAATATCCAAAATAATAAATATTAACGTGAAGTAATTGTAAAAAACAAAAACAAATACGCGCATTACAATAATAATGATTGAAGCTTAACTTCTTTTTTATATTTAACTCTGACTCGATACCATATTATCTAATATAAANAGATATTAAATTAGCTTGAAATTTCGATCTAAATAATTATGAATTTATTCTCACTCCCTGTGATTCGATTCCATGATAATTAATTAAAGTATTATTAGATATTAAACAAGAAGTATAAGAGAATAAGAAATAAAAACGAATAAAAAGAAAATAAATTTGTAAATTAATTCGTATTTTTTTTTTAACTGAAAATTTCGAAAAAAGGGAACGATAAATTTTATAATGAAGTAATTCATGAGCCCTTCCTTTTATACCTTACAAACTGGATTTAAACCTTAATCCGACTTATTAAACAAATTTGTTTTTAAATAAATTGATGTATTAATAATAGTAAATAATTAAATTATTTAAATTATTTAAATAATATTACAAATACATTAACTTATTTTTAATGAATATCCAAAATAATAAATATTAACGTGAAGTAATTGTAAAAAACAAAAACAAATACGCGCATTACAATAATAATGATTGAAGCTTAACTTCTTTTTTATATTTAACTCTGACTCGATACCATATTATCTAATATAAAATAATTAAAAAAAATTAATATATGTATCGCTGTGTAATGAAATTTTGTACTTACGAATAATATTCGTTTTTTGTTTGTACACACATATTTGTTTCGATTCATTTGAACCTTCAATGTTATATAAGTAAATATGTACCATGTATAAAAAAAAGTGTTATCACATCATGATTGTACATAGGGTTAGGAATCACCCTAATATTTAGAGTCGACTAATCGACCTTATTCACCAACGATTAATCGCGATTAATCGCCGATTCCATAGTTAACGATTTAGTCGCGATTCTATAGTCAACGATTTAGTCGCGATTCTATAATCGCCGATTTAGTCGCGATTCTATAGTCGATGATTTAGTCGCGATTAAATAATCGCTGATTTAGTCGCGATTCTATAATCGCCGATTTAGTCGTGATTCATAATCGCCGATTTAGTCGCGATTCTATAATCGCTGATTTAGTCGCGATTCATAATCGCCGATTTAGTCGCGATTCTATAATCGCCGATTTAGTCGCGATTTATAATCAACTATTTAGTCACGATTTTATAATCATTGATTTAATCATGATTTATAATCAACTATTTAATCACGATTTTATAATCACTGATTAATTATTGTCTATATAATTATGTTAATGAATTTTATATTTATTATTTACAAGTTTAATATATTATTTTAAACAGAATTTGAATAACAAGAAGTGATTTTTACTAAGATATTCTTAATATCATTTGAAAGATCTAGTTTTTAACTTTATAATTAAAGTTAAATCATTTTTTAAAATCAATATTTATCAAATTATTACTATTTAAAAATAATATATTAAAAATAACTTCTAATTGATTTTATATAAAAAAAAGAAATCTTTTTATTAAAATCTTTTTATTACTATTCAAAAGTTCTTATTTTGAATTTTATAATAGTTATTAAATTATCTTTTTAACACTAATTAAATTATTGTCATCTATATTAATTTTATTAAAATATAAAAATTTATTAAATTTACAAATTCAGTATTTTATTTTGAATTAAATTTGTATAACAAAGAGTAATATTAATTATAATAATATATTAAAAATGACTTTTTGTATAATTAATTAACTTTATTATTATTAACTGATATTAAAGTAGTGTAAAATATTAAAATTATCAAGGAAACATTTTTAAATATTTTTTGTTTTGCTTGATAAAAAGAATTTGATTAACTAGATGTGGATCTAACCTATTTCTAAGAGAAGTTACATGAATTCCTGCATCTGAAAATAATCTTTCAGATGGTACAGAAGTAGCAGGAATTGATAAATATTTTTGAGCCAATATTGATAATTTGGGAAATAAATTACAATTTGCTTTCCACCAAATTAAAGGATTATTTTTTTCATGCATTGGTAAATTTTCAATTTGACGATATCGTTCAAGTTCATTTAAATTACTTCTAGATCCTGATCCTACATTAGATGTATTTGATAATCGAGAAAAAAATGTAAACATTAAAGATGAATTATCTATATCTTGTGAAGTTTGAACTTCATCAGATAATGATAAATTTTGAATTTCTTGTTGAACTTTATTATATATAATTTCACGTGTATTCTAAATAAAAAAATTAAATATTATATAAATTATTTATTTAAATAATATATAATTAAAAATATAATTAACAATATATACTTACCAATGAACAAAATGTCAAATTTTTAAAACGAGGATCCAAAAATGAAGCAATAATTCCAGTATTATTGTAAACATTCCATCTTGAAGTTAAATCATTTAATATTGCCTTTCTTATATTTGTAATTGTTACATTTGATGATTGTACATCATTAAAATGTTGTATAACTTCTTCAATTATTGGTATAGTAATAGCTAAAGTTGTATAATTTTCACCACCTAATAATTTTGTTGCTTGTTCAGCCGGAGCTAACAAATTTGCCAATTCATTAATAATTTGCCATTCTATTGAAGAGGGTAAAAACTGATCCATTGTATTAAAATCATGATTGTCAATACGTAATTGACTATTTTCTAAAAAATTTGCTAACCATTTAATTGAATTTTTTAATTCATAAAGTCGAACTAAAGAGTTATAAAAAGAACTCCACCTTATATCAATTGGTTTGATAATTTCAACTGTCTCACTTTCTTTAATATTATTACAAATAATTTGTGCATGTCTTAATTGTTGTCTTTTTTTATCACTTGCCAAAAAAAAAATAAGATTTTTTATTTTTGTTATTAAAGGATCAACTATTTTTAATCCTTTGTTAATTGATAATTGTAAAGTATGTGCTGCACATGGAATCCAATCTTTACCTAATCTTGATACAGCTGATTTAACATTACTTCCATTATCAGTAACAATTATTAAAACTTTTTCTTCCAAATTCCAATCATTAAAAACTTTTGATACATGATGAGAAATTTCAACAGCAGTATGTGGATATGATATTTCTCCAATATCTAAAACTAAACTATAAATTTCAAAATTTTTGTCAATCCAATGAGCAGTAATACCCAAATATGAATCATGTGCTTTTGATGACCATAGATCAAAAGTTAAATGAATATATTGAATAGAATTAATTGTTGTTTCTTTAATTTGATTTTTCATATGATTATATGAACAATCTATTAAATCTTTAATTGTATTAATACAAGGAACAGAGAATTGAGAATTAAGTACACCACAAAAGGTTCTAAAATCTGTATTTTCAACAATAGATAATGGTTGCCTTGTTCCAATTATAAATTTTACTATTTCTTGATTGAATAATTTCTGTTGTTTAGGATTAAGAGGTCTTTTANTCTTCATTATTTTCATTATTAATTTCTCCTATATTAATTGATTCTCTAAAAGATAATTGTTTTGTTTTCTTTTTTAGAAGTTGTTTGTTTTTAGTAACTGTAGAAATATTCTTACTTGATGAAGCATAATTCATTTCAAAAAAATCATTTTCATAAAAATTATTATTAAAAGCTTCATCTAGAAAATCAATATTTTCTACATCTTCAACATTATTTTCATCATATTCTACTGTTTTTTCTTTTCCTTTTTCTCTCCTTCGATATTCATAACGTACTCCTGTGGCGATTTTGTTGTTGTTATTCTCTTCCTCTTCTTCTAGATGATTTTCTTCTATCTCCTCATTTATTTCTTCATATATTTCCTCTTCCCTTTCCTTTTCCTCTTGTTCCTTCCTTGCTAACCCTTTGCCCTTTTTTATTCTTTCTATTTTATCCCTTTCCTTTTCCGCGGCAGTGATTTCGGCGATTTTGGCATCCGTAACTTCGGCATCGGCGATTTTGGCATCTGTAACTTCGGCATCGGCGATTTCCACTTCCCTTTTTTTCTTTTCCTCTCTTACTACTTCTTCCCCCCCTATTCCTTTGTCCCCCCTCTCTCTTGCTCTCTCTCTTTCTCTCTTTCTCTTTTCTCGCTTCTTTTTTTTATCCGTAATCGTAATTTCGACGATTTTGGCATTTTCGGAATTGGTGCTTTCACTTTCTTCCTCCGTTTCTTGTTCTTCCGTCTCTTGTTCTTCTGTTTCTTGTTCTTCTGTCTCTTGTTCTTCCGTCTCTCCCCTTTTATTTCTCTCGTTTCCTTCGTCCTTTTCGTCCCTCTCGTCCCTCCCGTTCCGGTTCCTCTCGTTCCTCCTGTCCCTCTCGCTTATGTAGACGTATGGTTCTTCGTTCATGGTTTATTATTAATTAATTTATTATAAATTAATTTATTTTTTTATAATAAATTAATTTATTTTTTTATTTGATTAAATTAATTTATTTAAAAATAATTAAATTTATTTAAAAATAAATTATTAAAAATAAATTAATTAAATTTATTTTTTAAATAAATTAATTTATTTTTTAAATAAATTAATTAAAAAAGTTTTTTTTTAAACGATTATCAAATCTGATAATCTTGGTGATTAATATAATCGCGATTACGATTTTATAAATCACGATTTATAGTCGCGATTAAATCGACGATTATATAATCGCGATTTAATCGACGATTATATAATCGCGATTAAATCGACGATTATATAATCGTGATTTAATCGCCGATTATTAACGATTATTAGAATCGCGATTAATCGTTTACCAATATTTAGACTCGACTATATAGTCGAGTCGCGATTAATCGCGATTCTATAATCACGATTCCTATCCCTAATTGTACATGCCATGACTGCATGCAGATCACATATTTATAATGTGAACTCGATACCATATTATCTAATATAAAATAATTAAAAAAAATTAATATATGTATCGCTGTGTAATGAAATTTTGTACTTACGAATAATATTAATAATATTCGTTTTTTGTTTGTATACACATATTTGTTTCGATTCATTTGAACCTTCAATGTTATATAAGTAAATATGTACCATGTATAAAAAAAAGTGTTATCACATCATGATGATTGTACATGCCATGACTGCATGCAGATCACATATTTATAATGTGATATACGTGATTGAAATATAACAAATAACCTTTCTATCATGATGGTATTATTTATATATGCTATATTACATAAACTTCAATCTAAAATATGTATATGCATACACAAGCAATCCAAAGGGATTGTCGCCGAGAAAAAAAATGAATATAATCTTTTTTTTCAATATATTGTTGTGATTTTTTTGAAATGTTTAATTAAAAATTTAAATTATTTTTTGTAAAAAAAAAAAAATTTGAAAAATAAATATTGATTACTTTAACATAAATATAAAATTATTTCATTGTTTTTCTTTTCCTTTTGGGGAAAAAAGGAAATTTTTACCTTTTTGGGGGAAGATTTTCGGGTGTTGCTCTTCTCCGGAAAAGGTTAAAATTTCCTTCTATATCATTCAAATCTATAAAAGTAAATTTTTCCCTTTTTCAGA
>PQFF01000211.1:235973-248985 GCA_003547095.1 Diversispora epigaea
AGATATAAAATGCATAATGATCATTTTCAAAATTATTGATGTAAAAATTTTGTATCAATGTACTAAATATTCATTGATGTTTAATGATAGAATTAATATGAAATTGTATCTCTTTATAATTTCAAATTACAAAATTAATTTAATATTCATCAAATTTCAAAACTTAAATGAAATTTTCTGCATATATTCTATTTTTAAATATTCAGTATAGCATCAGCCTTCAAAACTTTAGATTTTCACATTAATATTCATTAAAATACTATTAATTTGAGAAATTCATGCATGAATGGATCAAATAAATAAAGATCAAATGCTAAAATTTAATAATTGATCAAAAATTCTATTTGAAAAAATCAAGAATATAAATATTTTGATGCATGTATACATATTTATCTAAAAATTCATTATGAAATTGCAATAATTTATTTTCTTTAATTTTGGACAAGTACAAAGAGTGCATTTAATAAGTATTGGAGATTTCTTAAACATAATCTTTCAAAAGAAGGATATTAGAAGATATGGTTAAAAAATTCAATTTTTTTTTATTTTTTTTTTGTTTAAATTAAATTAAATATTATAAACAAAAAGCGCCCCCAACCTAGACCACTTGTTATTTTGTTTCATTTATATTTTTTTTAGTGCTAATACATTATTGGCGCATGCATTACAATAAAAAAATAAAAACGCATCCAAAAAAAAAATAAAAGTTAGAATGTTTATATTTATTTATTTGTTTCAATCGGTGTGATGTGTTACAGTATGAAATAAAAAAGTATCTTGCAAAAAATAAAAAGAAATGAAATGAAAGAAATGAATAAAATAAAATGAATTTTGGGCATCAAATAAAAAAAACATCAAATGAAAAACAATAAACAAGAAAGTAAAACAACGAATAAGAACAAATTAAATAAAAAATCAATCAGATAAAAAATAAAATAACATAATAAGTTAATAATGATTAACGATGCGACGATCCAAACAATGAACAACAAAAAACAAAAACAATAACAACAATAAATTAAGATAGGGTTAGAGACATCAAACAAGGTGATAAAATTAAAGTCAACAAAAGGAAACATGGCAGTATAACGAAGTCTAACTTTCATTAACAAATTATATGTATGCACAAATACCATAATATAAAATAATAATATAAAATAAAAAATATAGAATATAAATTTAAAATATAGAATATAAAATATAAAATATAAAATATAATATAAAATATAAAATATAAAATATAAAATATAAAATATAAAATATAAAATATAGAATATAAAATATAAAATATAAAATATAAAATATAAAATATAAAATATAAAATATAAAATATAAAATATAAAATATAAATTTATTATTCTTATGATTCTTATTCCAATAAATGTTCTATATTCTATATTTTATATTTCATATTTTGTTCTTTTCTCCAAAAAGATAATTTCCAAATTAAGGAATCCCTTATTGATACTAGTTGATTTAGAAGGTTTGTTAATTTTTATCTGTTCCAAATGGAATGTTCTCAAGAAATAAATGGGTGTGCGTATGAATGAATGAGTGTGTGAGTGAAAGGGATCAATGAATGAGTGAAAGTAAATCAATGAATGTTTGTGTGCGTCAAGTGCGTGAGTAAATTAGAGAATGAGAATGTTAAGTAAGTGAACAAATTAATGTAATATATTCATGATATTCTTTAAAAATACATAAAATACGTCTAGGACATTAATAAAGTTAGATCCTATTAATTACATGTTATGAATAAAGTTATTTAATCTAACTTCATTTATATTCAAACATAGGTAAGAAGTAAAGAATTGGTTATAAATAATGCAAATGCAGTAGATACATACATTTCTTATTTGTTTATTTTATTAAATTTTGAGACGCAAAAAAAATAAAGCAAAAAGGAAACAGGCAATGAAAGAATATTTCTTATTTTAGAATCTACCAAAAACAAAAACAAAGGAACAATAAAACTTGATTGATGTTTTATTTAATGTATCTCTCTCACTCTTCTAACTATTTAATCTTTGTTATTATTAACAGTACATACAATAAACAAACATACACACACGCATGCATATATACACTCACCTGCCAAAAGTATTCGGCCAACTATTTTTTAATAAATTTTTTAATAAATTTCTAAGGTGAATTATAACACAAGGAATGATTCAAATTGTATAAACTTTTTTTTAAAAGAATCCCCTACCAAAGGGCTATCATATTATATCTTATTTGTTAAAATCTGATGCTTTCTTGTGCAGTAATTGTGTTTTAAATGAAATTAACCAAAAATGTTAAATTGAATTAATGACAGTAATATCTTTTGATTTCAATAACTATTTATCGTAAGTACCAACTATCTTATACAGACTTGTAGCTTATAACAAGGGCTACAACTTTTATTAATACCATATTCATTTTCTAATTAAAATCAGAACTTTACTTAGACACGACTAAAAACGATCGAAATTATTAAAAATTTGACTTGATATTGACAAATAATTATCAATCGTTCACATATATAAAACTTTATTTTTTACTAATTAAAAGTTAAACGTAATACTAAGTAATCTTAAAGACAAATATATTGTGCACCTGTCACAAAAATATTAGACCTTTGTCATAAGAATTGAAGAAATAAATAATGTTTGAATTTTAATATATAATTGTTAATTATCTATTATTTAACAATAAAACATCAGAAATGAGTCTAATTAACCTTAAAGATAGGTATGTTGTACATCTACTGTAAAAGTTTTAGAATTATAGCATAAGAATTGAGGAAGTTTTTATATGTAACAACTTTTGAAAAATATTACATCGGAATAAAGTGATTAGCAATCATTTGTCGCAAAATCCTTACTAGATTTATCTATAAATTTCAAAGACGAATTGTAACAAAATGGATAATCAAAATTATATAAAACTTCTTTTTAAACGAATCTCCTAATCAAGAGCTATCATATGATACCTTGTGTGTTAAAATTGGATATATACTTGTACATAAATTTTGGTTTAAATGAAATTAACCAAAAATATTCAATTGCATAATTGATCGTAAAGTCTTTCGATTTTGATGAATATTTATTGTAAATATCAACTATCTTATACAAACTTGTAGCTTAACATGAGAGCTATAACTTTAATTATTACAGTTTTTAATATTTTTTAGTGAAAATAAAAACTTTACTTAGTAACAAATAAAAATATTTATATTAATATATTGTTTAAATTCTTTCACAGATTATCATAAAATTTACTATAATAGAGAGTTTGTAAAATAAATATTTTCTAAAATTTGAAAATGCATTTTTTTTAAAAAAAACAAAGAAACTGCATATGCTGTTGATTTTTATTTTATAATATAAAAAATATAATTTTTAAATATCAATAGAATAGTAAATTTTTTTCTAAATTAATTTGATAAATTTGATAAATTATCTTACTTTTGTTTTTGAAAGATAATTTTCAATAATTATTTCAAAATTTCAAAATTATGCCTAAAGGAAAAGAACTTACTGATTTTGAACATGGAGAAATAATTGGTTTATATAAAGGAAAACATACACAAAAGCAAATTATTGATATATTAAAGCATCCCAAGTCAACTGTAGGAGATGTCATAAAAAAATATAATGAACAAGG
The DNA here is from genome assembly GCA_003547095.1 of Diversispora epigaea. Classification (NCBI taxonomy): domain Eukaryota; kingdom Fungi; phylum Glomeromycota; class Glomeromycetes; order Diversisporales; family Diversisporaceae; genus Diversispora; species Diversispora epigaea. The sequence continues at coordinate 239,622 of PQFF01000211.1, forward strand.
TCTGACTACTACATTACCACGTTCTGGTAGACCTAAAATTCTATCAGAACGTGATAATAGGCAATTAATAAAAATAACAAAAAATAATAGAAACAAAACTTTAGAAGAAATTACTGAAGATTTTAATGAAATAATAAATAAACCAGTTTCTTCTAGAACAATATAAAGAACTCTTCATCAAGAAAGTTATAGTGGATATGCTGCCAAGAAAAAACCTTTTATTTCTGAAATAAATCGAAAAAAAAGATATGGATGGTGTAGAATAAGAAAAAATTGAATTACAAAATGGAATTCAATTATTTGGAATGATGAATCCAGATTTGAAATTTTTAATAATGATTCACAAAATTGGGTTTGACATAAAAAAGATGAAAAATACAAAGTTGATTGTTTAAAACCAACTGTTAAAAATTCAGAAGGAGTCATGGTTTGGGGATGTTTTTGCAATAATAAAATAGGTCCTTTGGTGTTAATTGAAGGAACACTTAATTCTGATAGATATATAGAATTACTTAAAGAATATTTGATTCCATTTTTAAATGATTTAGGAGTAGAAAATCATATTTTTCAAGATGACAATGCACCTTGTCATGCTTCAAAAAAAACTAAAACTTGGAAAAATGAAAACAAAATTGAATTTCTTCCATGGCCTGCACAAAGTCCTGACCTTAATCCAATTGAAAATTTGTGGGATATATTGGAAAGAAAGGTCAGAAAACACAGACCTACTCCAAAAAATAAAAAAGAATTTTTTGAAGTATTAAAAGAAGAATGGAATAATATTGATGAAAATCAACTTATTAGATTAGTAAAAAGTATGCCAAGAAGAATAAATGCTGTAATAAAAAATAAAGGAAATCCAACTTAATATTAAATAATACTTAAAAAATTATTAATTATAATTTTGATGTGACAAGAATTTAAACAATATATTAATATGAATATTTTTATTTGTTACTAAGTAAAGTTTTATTTTCACTAAAAAATATTAAAAACTGTAATAATTAAAGTTATAGCTCTCATGTTAAGCTACAAGTTTGTATAAGATAGTTGATCTACGATAAATATTCATCAAAATCGAAAGACTTTACGATCAATTATGCAATTGAATATTTTTGGTTAATTTCATTTAAACCAAAATTTATGTACAAGTATATATTCAATTTTAACACACAAGGTATCATATGATAGCTCTTGATTAGGAAATTCGTTTAAAAAAAAGTTTTATATAATTTTGATTATCCATTTTGTTACAATTCGTCTTTGAAATTTATAGATAAATNTCAAAAAAAACTAAAACTTGGAAAAATGAAAACAAAATTGAATTTCTTCCATGGCCTGCACAAAGTCCTGACCTTAATCCAATTGAAAATTTGTGGGATATATTGGAAAGAAAGGTCAGAAAACACAGACCTACTCCAAAAAATAAAAAAGAATTTTTTGAAGTATTAAAAGAAGAATGGAATAATATTGATGAAAATCAACTTATTAGATTAGTAAAAAGTATGCCAAGAAGAATAAATGCTGTAATAAAAAATAAAGGAAATCCAACTTAATATTAAATAATACTTAAAAAATTATTAATTATAATTTTGATGTGACAAGAATTTAAACAATATATTAATATGAATATTTTTATTTGTTACTAAGTAAAGTTTTATTTTCACTAAAAAATATTAAAAACTGTAATAATTAAAGTTATAGCTCTCATGTTAAGCTACAAGTTTGTATAAGATAGTTGATCTACGATAAATATTCATCAAAATCGAAAGACTTTACGATCAATTATGCAATTGAATATTTTTGGTTAATTTCATTTAAACCAAAATTTATGTACAAGTATATATTCAATTTTAACACACAAGGTATCATATGATAGCTCTTGATTAGGAAATTCGTTTAAAAAAAAGTTTTATATAATTTTGATTATCCATTTTGTTACAATTCGTCTTTGAAATTTATAGATAAATCTAGTAAGGATTTTGCGACAAATGATTGCTGATCACTTTATTCCGATGTAATATTTTTCAAAAGTTGTTACATATAAAAACTTCCTCAATTCTTATGCTATAATTCTAAAACTTTTACAGTAGATGTACAACATACCTATCTTTAAGGTTAATTAGACTCATTTCTAATGTTTTATTGTTAAATAATAAATAATTAACAATTATATATTAAAATTCAAACATCATTTATTTCTTCAATTCTTATGACAAAGGTCTAATATTTTTGTGACAGGTGCACAATATATTCGTCTTTAAGATTACTTAGTATTACGTTTAACTTTTAATTAGTAAAAAATAAAGTTTTATATATGAGAACGATTGATAATTATTTGTCAATATCAAGTCAAATTTTTAATAATTTCGATCGTTTTTAGTCGTGTCTAAGTAAAGTTCTGATTTTAATTAGAAAATGTCAAATATGGTATTAATAAAAGTTGTAGCCCTTGTTATAAGCTACAAGTCTGTATAAGATAGTTGGTACTTACGATAAATAGTTATCGAAATCGAAAGATATTACTGTCATTAATTCAATTTAACATTTTTGGTTAATTTCATTTAAAACACAATTACTGCATAAGAAAGTATCAGATTTTAACAAATAAGATATCATATGATAGCCCTTTGGTAGGGGATTCTTTTAAAAAAAAGTTTATACAATTTGAATCATTCCTTGTGTTATAATTCACCTTAGAAATTTATTAAAAAATTTATTAAAAAATAGTTGGCCGGATACTTTTGGCAGGTGAGTGTATACTCTAGTAGTGTTCCGATCCTATTTCAAAATACGATCCGAATTAGATCCGGATTTTCTTGATCAAATCCGAATTATAAATCCTTATCCTTAAATATTTAGGATTTATCCTTATTTTTAGGATCCATCCTTATTTTTAGGATCCATCCTTATTTTAGGATCCATCCTTATTTTTAGGATCCATTCTTATTTTTAGGATTTATCTTTATTTTTAAGATTCATTCTTATTTTTAGGATTTTTTTATTGTAGCAGCGGATGTTAATTTATCACACCCAGATTTATTAGTAGATCATCACACCCCATCTTCATTTTCATAGTACAAGACTGTGACAAATAAATGACAAATTTATTACCGCTAAAAATATTGTCACGTGTGTCACATGTATATATATAATCCGGATTATAATCCGAATTATAATCCGGATGATCCGTATCCGCAATCCGTTTTTATTTCGGATAAATCCTTTTTAAAATAAACAAATTCGGATTATAGGATCCATCCGGATTATAGGATTCATCCGGATTTATAGGATTAAGGATCGGAACACTATACTCTAGGACCCCGAGCAATCTATAAATAGGTCACATTAGAGTTTGCTTAGCTATCATAGTAAAATTTTTAAAAAGTTGCTTATTTTTAATTAAAATTTAAAAATTTACTTACAAAAATTATATTTTTCCTTTCTTATTTCCTAATTTAGTATTATCTGACCTATTCATAGATTGCTCGGGATCCTCATACTCTCTCATGCACTCAATATTCAAAACATTCAGGTACAAACTCATTATTTGCTCACGTACTCAACACCCTCATTCATGATACGCGCGACATTAAAATACACAAAATATGTCTAGAACTGTGATATTGTGGCGGTCTGCCCAGAACAAGAAGTAAAGTTACGTCAATCAGTCCCACTAAATCGAACTTTCGTCACATCCCTTTTTATACTAACTCAATGTACTCTTGTACGCAATATTTCGTAATGCCCACTATCCGCCAGTAGTAGGGTACGGAATGGGCCGGTGTTGACTGTGACTACCTTCGAGACCAAAGTCAGGGTAGCAAAGCAACTATAGCAGGGATTATATATTATAAAAGGACTATAATTAATGTACTAAAGTTGGGATGGTAATGTACGAAGGATTTTATTAATGCGGTTTCTAATGTCGAAAGAGGCAGGTGTGAGTTTTTTATACAAAATACAAGCAACAAATGCTTAAACAATTTTCAATTCACAAGAATTATTATCAAATAGTCACTAAGACTTTATTTCCTGAGCTCGATCCTAATCAGAACTGTTTTTTACATCTGGGCAAAAATACCATCTATTTATAAGAAAATACTAAAGTATCGCGAATTATAATTAATAATCTAAAGAATATTCCGGGACTTTCTATAATTTTCCGGTTCGATTATTAAAACTATTTTCTATAGATTTTACCAGAGGTTTTAGCGGTTTCATCGGGGTAAAACCTCTTATCGCATAATGTTACACATTATATAGNTCAATCAGTCCCACTAAATCGAACTTTCGTCACATCCCTTTTTATACTAACTCAATGTACTCTTGTACGCAATATTTCGTAATGCCCACTATCCGCCAGTAGTAGGGTACGGAATGGGCCGGTGTTGACTGTGACTACCTTCGAGACCAAAGTCAGGGTAGCAAAGCAACTATAGCAGGGATTATATATTATAAAAGGACTATAATTAATGTACTAAAGTTGGGATGGTAATGTACGAAGGATTTTATTAATGCGGTTTCTAATGTCGAAAGAGGCAGGTGTGAGTTTTTTATACAAAATACAAGCAACAAATGCTTAAACAATTTTCAATTCACAAGAATTATTATCAAATAGTCACTAAGACTTTATTTCCTGAGCTCGATCCTAATCAGAACTGTTTTTTACATCTGGGCAAAAATACCATCTATTTATAAGAAAATACTAAAGTATCGCGAATTATAATTAATAATCTAAAGAATATTCCGGGACTTTCTATAATTTTCCGGTTCGATTATTAAAACTATTTTCTATAGATTTTACCAGAGGTTTTAGCGGTTTCATCGGGGTAAAACCTCTTATCGCATAATGTTACACATTATATAGGATCTACTTTAGAATTTACATAAACAATAAAAACTCTAAATGTAATTCAAATATCGAAATAATGACTATACTAAAAATAATATCTATAAATAATAATACTAATAATTATATAATAATAAATAATATAAAATATAAAATAATAATAATAAAAATAGGGTTAACACTGGGCTAAACCTGTGAATTTGCGGGCCAGGCCGGGCTTGGGCCCAGTTCGGGCTCATATTTTTGAGCCCATTATTATGTGGGCCGGGTTTGGGTTGGGCTTGCTAAATATCAGGTTGGATTTGGGCTTTGTGAACATGCCCAACTAGTCCAGTGGGCCCAATAATACCTTTTAGATTTTGAATACCTAATTCGAATATAATAAATGATGTAACACATGATTCAAAATACTATATAAGGCGGCAACACAACTTAGTCTTTGTTCTCTTTGTTCTTGAGTGCTTCATTATTCATTATTTTCACTTGTAACTTCTTCATTATTAGATAATAGTACACTAGTAGAAACTAGGCAAGTGTATCTGTGCAAGAACGTAGGTCAAAGGGAACATACATAACACTTCTTATAGATGCTGATAATTAACACACTAAAGGAACTACGGTTCCGATTAGACCCTCACCAACCCTCACCTATTATAACTAGAAATGCAAAGTATCAATTCTGCCATTAGTGAAAGTGAAGACTCTGAAATAACCACTGTTAATGAAAACCCCGAAACAACTACTATTAATGAAAGCTCTGAAATTAATAAAAGTCCCAAAGTAACTACTAGCTCTGAAATAATTAATGAAAGTTCTGAAATAACTACTGCAAATAAAAAACGTAGAAGAAACAAGTCACAATCATGGGTTTTTAAAGAAGGTCACTTTATTAAGCATGATCCTCAGAATGGTAAGTTTATTATTTAATATTTTTTTTTATTAAAAATTATTTTAATTAAATTTATTTTAATATTATAATTATTAATATTTATATTATATAATTTGCTAGAGAATTATGTCCAATGTATATACTGTAAGAGTATTTTAAAGCATGATAACACAACAGGAACCAGCGCCTTAATTCGTCACCTGAAAAATACAAAATGTAAAAAATATATTAAAGTTGATGAATCACAACAAACGTTGCAGTTATCTACATCAGGCCTTGTTACTTATAAATTTTTCCAAGAAAAAAGTCGTCAAGATTTGTCAAAAATGATTATTCTACATGCATATCCATTTCGTATGGTTGAACATGAGGGATTCTTAACATTTGTTAATAATTTGCAACCACAATTTAAAGTGATAAGTGAGAAGACGGCATGTGAAGATTGCAAAGATCTTGTTAAAGACCTTCAAGTAAAAGTTTATACAATAATACAAGAAGCTCCCAGATATCTAAGCTACACGACCGATTTGTGGACATCGAATCAGAATCTTGGATATATGGTTGTTACATGACATTTTATTGATAAAAATTGGAAACTTCAAAAACTAGTTTTAGCATTCAAAATGGTTCCTGCGTCACATACAGGAATTGCCATTAGTGAAACACTTTTTAAATGTTTTGATGATTGGAATGTTACATCAAGAACATTAGCCATCACTATGGATAATGCAACTAGTAATAATGACGCAATAAATAATATAAAATACAAGCTTGATGAATGTAACATACTTGTTGCCAATGGAAGTTTATTACATCAACGTTGTTGTGCTCATATATTGAATCTCATAGTTAGTGATGGTCTCAAAATGGTTAAGGATATTACAAGCAAAACCCGAGAATGTGTAAAGTGGATCCGTAGTTCACAACGGCGACGACAAAACTTCGAGGATGCCGTAATTGGATGTTGTATTGAACTTGCATCAAGCCAACGGCCAACTCTTGATGTACCCACTCGCTGGAATTCAGTATATTTATCGCTAGTATCCACTATTCCATATAAAAATGTATTTGAGCGGCTTGCATTACGAGATACTAATTTCGAGCAAATTATACCTTCTGATGAAGATTGGGAAAGAGTTAAAAGTATTTGTGATTTCTTGAAGCCATTTTATGAAGGTAATGATAACTTTTAATATATTTGAAGTTTTGTTTATACTTTAATCCTGAAAAACAAAAGGAATTGAAAAATAGTTTAAATGTTGTAAATGTCAAAAAAATTTTGCTTTTTGTCAGAAGAAACAATTGGAACTATTTTTTTCACAAATTTCGAAAACTTTTTTGTGATTTTTGACATAAGTTTAAATTATTTAGATAAAACTAAGGAAAAGTATCTTTTTTTTTACTAAAGTATATACTAACTAGTTATTTATTTCAATATAGTTACGAATATTATATCAGGAAGTACATATTTGACAGCAAATATTTTCCTTCCTCATGTAATAAAAATTAAGATGCATCTTGAACAAAATATTACTAATATAAATCCTTTTATTTGTCAAATGGCCACACCGATGCAATCCAAATTTGATAAATACTGGGCAGATATGGGAGATATGCATTGCATTGCATCTATAATGGATCCTCGCTATAAGATGTCATTACTAATTCATATATATAAGCAGAAAATGCACTTGTCATGTGCTGAAGCAGAGAACAAGATAAATTCTATTAAAATGAGGTAAGTTATTTCGAATATAATGTTTCTAAATATAAGACTTTATTATTTTTACTAATTTAATAATTATTTATCATTATATAGAGCTACGATGATTATACTTGCACGCAAAATTATTTTGGGGCCCCAAAATTGTAATTTTGGGGAAAAAAGTCGAAANATGATAACTTTTAATATATTTGAAGTTTTGTTTATACTTTAATCCTGAAAAACAAAAGGAATTGAAAAATAGTTTAAATGTTGTAAATGTCAAAAAAATTTTGCTTTTTGTCAGAAGAAACAATTGGAACTATTTTTTTCACAAATTTCGAAAACTTTTTTGTGATTTTTGACATAAGTTTAAATTATTTAGATAAAACTAAGGAAAAGTATCTTTTTTTTTACTAAAGTATATACTAACTAGTTATTTATTTCAATATAGTTACGAATATTATATCAGGAAGTACATATTTGACAGCAAATATTTTCCTTCCTCATGTAATAAAAATTAAGATGCATCTTGAACAAAATATTACTAATATAAATCCTTTTATTTGTCAAATGGCCACACCGATGCAATCCAAATTTGATAAATACTGGGCAGATATGGGAGATATGCATTGCATTGCATCTATAATGGATCCTCGCTATAAGATGTCATTACTAATTCATATATATAAGCAGAAAATGCACTTGTCATGTGCTGAAGCAGAGAACAAGATAAATTCTATTAAAATGAGGTAAGTTATTTCGAATATAATGTTTCTAAATATAAGACTTTATTATTTTTACTAATTTAATAATTATTTATCATTATATAGAGCTACGATGATTATACTTGCACGCAAAATTATTTTGGGGCCCCAAAATTGTAATTTTGGGGAAAAAAGTCGAAATAGTTTTTTATAGAAGACGAAATTATTTTATTTAAAACCCGAAATTTTTTGACTACCCAGATTTATTCTTTGATTGAAGATACACATAACTGGGTACTTTTTTTACTTACATATATAGAATGGATTCTGCATAAATCTCAAAAAGTCGATATACCTCAAAAATCTAAAATCAATTTTGGGAACATGTATAACGATGATCTATAAATCAACATATATGCAAAACACGGTTGCTTTAAATAATTATCGTAATTTTTCTGATATTGTTTCTCAGGAAGATGAATTAATGCAAGACTTCGACCATTTTCTTGTGACTAATCAAATTAATGTCATAAATAAAATGGATGAGTTTGAGCAATATCTTTCTGATCCACTTCTCCCCCGTTCTCAATCAGAGTCATTTGATATCCTAGCTTGGTGGAAGGAAAATACACCGAGGTATCCTTCTGTGTCATCAATGGCAAGAGATATTCTTGCTGTTTCAATAACTTCAGTAGCCTCTGAAGCGGTAAGTAAAGTCCAGTTAAGTATTAGCTTATCGATATAATATAATCTAACTCATATTATTTATTTAGATATTTAGTACGGCAGGAAGAATTATTAATGACTATCGATCAAATCTTACTCCAGAAACTGTTGAAGCGTTAATATGTGGTCAAGATTGGTTGAGAGGTGCAAAGGAACGAGGCTGGACAAACTAAAGGATGGTACATAATAAATAGTTTTTTTATGTAAAGTTTTTTTTTATGTAAAGCCAGAAGCAAATGAACTAATTCAATTAAATAAATATAGACTATTGTTTTGGATATTAAAGGAATTAAAAAGGAACGAGAAAATTTTTAAAAAAGAGATTTGAGAAAAAAAATAGTTTATAATTGTCATGCAAATTATAGGACATTTTATTCATATCGGTTAATTGCTATATCTAATTAGTTAAAATAACAATAATAATTAAAATAGTAAAAATAATAATAATAATAATAATAATTAAATAATAATGATAATAATAATTAAAT
>PQFF01000211.1:249652-267229 GCA_003547095.1 Diversispora epigaea
ATGATAATAATAATTAAATAATAATAATAATAATTAAATAATAATAATAATACTTAATAATTAATATATTGAATGATTTTATTATCAAATAAAATAATAATAATAGTAAAATACGCGGTTAAAATTTAAAAATAGAAAGATTTTACTATCAACAAAAAATAATAATGATAAAATATACGTTATTTTTAGTATTTTTAATATAAATATGCAAAACGTAACATATATAATATATATTAAACATGTGCGATAATCAAATCGGCTACATTTCATATAAATTAGTGAGCTGTATGGGCCGGGCCAAGTTTTAAAATAAAACCCGGCCCAGCTTATTCTCTGGGCTTTCTATTGGGCTTGGGCCCAGATCGGGCCTAAAAATATTATTTGGGCTTGGTTTTAATTTAGGTAAGCCTGACCCAACCCGGCCCATTCCGTACCCTAGCCAGTAGGATCAAGCAGTCACTTGCCTACTCGTAACGAATAGATATATAAAACAAACTCTTAACACAGTACACACAGGTGCGATCTGAAGGTACATGAGTAAGTGGAGTAAAAGTATCTTTTTACAGTTCACTACGCAAACTTCTGAATCTTAGCTTCAGACTTTATTCAGCAACTTTATTCAAGAAATTACAAAATTAGTAATAGAGATATTACGGGCTGTTAACTGTTTCTCACCAATATTATCATTATCACAAAATAAAAATATTAAAAATGTATCAAATTATTACGGTGTATATCGAAACTTTTAAACTTATTGCAAAGGTGTAACAACAAAAATATATCACTGCTTTGGCGTGTCTTATCTCTGCTGCTAAATCAAAACAATATGTTTCTATCTTTATTATTTATTTTTATTATAAAATACGTACCAAAAGATTATTTATTATTTTATTACAAATTAGGTGAAAGATTTTTGTAATTATTCGAAATGTACCAAAAGAAAATTAAAATTATAAAAATTGTAAAAATGAGCCGATCCTTTTCACATCCTAAATTACCAGTCTATTTTATACACTTTCGAACTTGTTTTCCCTTATACTTCGTTGTCACGTCTAAACTATACATGTTCCCAAAATTGATTTTGGATTTTTGAGGTATTTTGACTTTTTGAGATTTATGTAGAATCTATTCTATATTTGGAAATAAAAAAAGTACCCAGTTATATGTATCTTTAATCAGAATATATCTGGGTGATTAAAAAATTTCAGGTTTTAAGTAAAATAATTTCGTCTTCTATGAAAAACTATTTCGACTTTTTTCCCCAAAATTGCAATTTCGGGGCCCCAAAATAATTTTGCGTGCAAGTATAGTCTAAACACATTCTTTTCTATTTTTAAAGATGACATACAAGGATGAAATACTTTGTACAAAGATGAATAATCTGTCATCTAGATGGTAACACACTCATCCGGTTACATTGTCATCTTAATGTCATCTCCCGTGACCTTCGCAACATTTCGAAATCCTGTGCACATTCCATGTTGAATCTGTGCACCCTCAATATATTAGATATTTTAAATACAGTAGAACATGAGCATAACCTGTCTTTAAGCATATAATTTTTCTGGCCAAGTTCACAGGGTTTATATATATATATAATATATATATGAAACCTCAACGTATACAAACATAAACTGTTTAAATGCATTTTGTTTTGCTTGGCCCGAGGTTATACTGTATATCGTTAATAAATATGATATATATTCGCGATTATTCTATAAAATTGAGAGAGATATATATATTAATTATGTTAAATCCTTAATAAATGAAATAGACAGAATCTTTTGCATTAGATTTATGAAGTTAAATCATCATATATCTTATCGTATTTCTTTAAATATATTCATACATGACATTGTTATGGTATTCGCGATTATTCTATAACATTGTCCTTAATGTCATATTTGAGTCAAAATACATGGAAACCCTGGAGAATTAGATATATAAAGTTAGATCATTCATTTTTAATGGCATTCAGGGTATAATCGATATTTTAGACACGTCTAGAACATTGGACACTTGATATATTCGATATTTTTGACATATAAATATATTCACACAAGATATGATATTCAAAAAATATTGGATGGATATATGCATTAATTAAGTTAGACCCTTAATGTCTAGAATGTTCATTATTTGATAAAATAGAATAAAAATCCAGGACCTCGTTTTTTAATTGGATATTCAATAAATTCGATATTTTTAAAATATCATACTTCCATAAATTACATTAATTTGTTATACATTTAAACCATTGTTACCACCTGGAAGAGCAAGCTTACTAAATTATAGTGGTTTAGCTTGGTGATAAGCTAGTGTTGGTTAAATTATGTGAATAAGTATAAATACTTGGGGAATAAATTATAACTAAGAAGGAATTCAATTAAACAAGGATAATATCTATTTATCCAACTAATTAACCAACAAATAATCAATAACTATAAATCAATCAATAACTAATCAATAATCAAAATACTAAATCAAATCAAAATACAATAACTATAATCTAAAAATAATCATAAATTCAATAAACTAAGAATAAAGATCAAAGGTGAGTTTGAGTTAAGCAATATGTCCTTGGGTTATTTCAGCAACACTTTAAGACAAAAGTATAAAGTAATTGTTATTTTTATTAAAATAAAAGAAATAGGAATTGAATAAACTTCAAAACTGACTTTAACAAGACAATTTCTCTTTATATACATTTCTACTCTTAGAGGTCCAGTAACCTCACTTGAGGTCTACTGATAATCAGACCTCACTTGCTGCTGGATCTCATCTGAGGGCTCTTTAACTAAGGACCTCACTTGAGGGTCAAGGTAATCAAGACCTCACTTGAGGTCTTCATGGTCCTTTGATAGTCAACTAACCTTTTCTATTCTAATTCTACTTTAATTAATATGAATTTCTGATACTATTCTAAGGTGTTAATTAATTAACTGACTNAACTAATTAACCAACAAATAATCAATAACTATAAATCAATCAATAACTAATCAATAATCAAAATACTAAATCAAATCAAAATACAATAACTATAATCTAAAAATAATCATAAATTCAATAAACTAAGAATAAAGATCAAAGGTGAGTTTGAGTTAAGCAATATGTCCTTGGGTTATTTCAGCAACACTTTAAGACAAAAGTATAAAGTAATTGTTATTTTTATTAAAATAAAAGAAATAGGAATTGAATAAACTTCAAAACTGACTTTAACAAGACAATTTCTCTTTATATACATTTCTACTCTTAGAGGTCCAGTAACCTCACTTGAGGTCTACTGATAATCAGACCTCACTTGCTGCTGGATCTCATCTGAGGGCTCTTTAACTAAGGACCTCACTTGAGGGTCAAGGTAATCAAGACCTCACTTGAGGTCTTCATGGTCCTTTGATAGTCAACTAACCTTTTCTATTCTAATTCTACTTTAATTAATATGAATTTCTGATACTATTCTAAGGTGTTAATTAATTAACTGACTATACAAAAATAGAAATAACTAAACATATATAGGTCAATTCTAAAATAGATACAATAACTACTAAGTAATAATAAATAAAGCTAGGAATAATTAATAATAAATAGTAAATAAGATATAACAAGAAAGAAAAATAACAATAAACAATAAAATAATAAGAGAAATAAAACAATAAAAAAAAATTCTAATTTCATTAAAAAAAAAACCAATAAAATTAAAATTCCCAATATTGAAACCATTTTTTGTACTGATAGTAAATAATAATAAATATAGATACATACAAACGTTTACCTACAAAAGTTTACATACAAGCATTTACATATACACAGACATTTAACGATTTTTTAAACTTTTCAATCATAAATTTTTAATTCTGTTACATTCCATTAAACTCACATTCTATACATTCCCCATTATTGGATTATCTAATAATTGTACTTATATCAGAGCATATTGACCATGTTTAATGTGGTTATATTATAATGCTGAAAAAAATAAAGTAGAAATATCTTAATATTACAGTAATTTTTATCTTTTTTTTTTCAAAAATTTCCATGCAATTTTGAATGTCTCACACAAAGTTTTTCCGATGTAGAATTTCAGTCCACACGCAAAAACAGATTATTATAAATTCCTTCAAACTAAATGCTTATCTTTCTTTTATCGTCGTCGTTTATATTAATATTTTTGTTTTAGATATATTGACATTATGTAGTACCCCAATCCTACGTGATGCATTCTAAGATTACTTATCATCCATTTATCATTTACAGCTTATCATTATCATTATAATCATATTTTCAATGAATTAAAAATAATTAAAAATAAATATTATAATAAATAAATAGGCATAACATAAAAAATCCGAATAACTTTTGTTATCTCAATAAAAAACATATTTTAATTCAACAAGTCAAATAATTTATTTGATAACCATTATTTATTATTAATATTTATTATTATTTATTATTATTTATTATTATTTATTATTATTTATTATAAGTAAACGATTGTCGATGACTAAGTAACGAAACAAAATTTATTGGGACAATGCAAAACTAAAATTGATTGTGTTATTCAATTAATACAATCAATAAAAACAATAACAAATACCTACTTATCTATACGAGAATGACAGTATAATCTAATAATAAATGCAATAATGATAAATAATAATAATAATAATAAATAATAAAAATTATTATTATTATTATTATTTATGTCATTCTTGCATGATTTACATTACTAGGTGAATTCCGTAACCCAGAAACTGGTATCCTTAATCAAGTTTAGTTTTAGCTAAGATAGTCAGTTTTGTAATTTTTTTTGTTTTTAAAGTTTAAAATGTTATCACCAATACATACATTTTTTTTTTCGCAACATTTAATACTTCTTTATTTGTATATTGCTCAAAAATATTGATTTGTTTTTAACGAAGCCAAAAAAAAAAATTCTCATCTTTCTCTACCTTCATTTCTTTTTTTTTTCATTTGATTTTTTTTTTATGTATTGTATTCTCCTTGTGAATAAAAAAAAAATTTATAATATTATAAATAAATCAATAAATAAATAAACATACACAAAATAATATATTAATTACATAAACTAAAAAAAAAATTAGGTTGTTTGCCACCTGTCTTATGGAAATTTTGTTACTTTGTTTGCTCGTTTAAACTTTTCAGCTTTTTTTGTCTTGAACACCGCTTTTTACACTGACACTAATTACCGTTTTTTTTTTTTAAAAAAAATAAAGGAAATCATTAAATTTTTATTTTATTTCTATATATTCAATTAATTTTTATTTTATTTTTATTTATTCAATTAATTTATTTAATGTGTTTTTAATCCAATAATCTATTTTGATCCATTAATCTATTAATGTTATTTACTAATCTATTTTATCTAGTTAATTTACACTGGTCGAATGAACAAAAATCGGAATCCTATTGATGGCGGAAATATGCATAAATCGGACATCCTATTTGTGAAAATTCATAAATCGGAAATTCCTATTTATAAATCGGAAAAAATCGACTGCCTATACTTAATAAATCTTAGCAAATTTAGCCATCAATCGGAATCCTATTCATAATAAAACCGTCCTATTTTTTTCCATTCGACCAGTGTTATTTATTTATTTATTATTTATTCTTTATTTCTATATTCAAATTTTATAGTTCAGTCCATTTAGTCAATTTTATAGATTATACGAATTAATTATATCATTACTGCTTATTTAGATGTTACTCATTTTATTTTGCATATTCTTGCAGATTTTCGTCCATTTTCTGAAACAAAAGAAATATAATAAAAGTCTAAACCTTGGCTATTACATCAGGAATTATATAGAGGCATTCTACAACGTTCTACGAACGATACGTATTAATAACGTTCTAGATCGATCCGTTTTATTGCGTATTTCGAACATTATGTTCTAGAATGATCCGTTCTACAACGTTCTACAAACTATATGTATTTATAACATTCTAGATCGATCCGGTTTATTGCGTATTTCGAATGTTACATTCTAGAATGATCCATTCTACAACATTCTACGAACGATAAGTATAAATAACATTATATAACGGATCGATCTAGTACGTTTTGCGAACTATCAGTATTAATAACGTTCTAGATCGATCTGGTTTATTGCGTATTTCGAATGTTACGTTCTAGAACGATCCATTCTACAACGTTCTACAAATGATAAGAATAAATAACGTTATATAACGGATCGTTCTCGGGCGCATCAGGAATTTTTATATAATGTTTTATAATGTTATACGAACATTCTGTTCGTATTGCATTCTATATATGCTGTTTTATTGCGTATTACGAACGTTACATTCTAGAATGATCCGTTCTACAATGTTTTACGAACGATACGTTCTATAACGATCTGTTCTACAACGTTTTACGAACAATAGAGATTTATTTATTTACACCAATAACAGATCTGATAATCTTTTTTTTTAAAAACTACTTTTTGTAAAAAATGAAACAAGTTATTTATCTCTTTCCTTATATTTTTTTAAAAGAAATATAAATACAAGTTACTTACCTTTACTTTTAAATAAAATAAGTAAATGCTTCACGGAATTGGGATCAGAATGTTGTTCTCACGGCATGTTAGATTCGAGATGGCGAAAATGGTGATGAAAACATGTGAATATTTTATTTATTTATTTATTTATTTTATTTTTTTAAAAAAAAATATTTACCTCTTTCCTTTCCTACCTTTAAATAAAACAAATAAACACTTACCTTCTCTCTCGGAATTGGGATCAGAATGTTGTTCTCATGGCATGTCAGGTTTGCAGGAGTATATAAATTTATTTTTTAATTTATTTTTATTATTTTTTTTTTAAAAAAAACAAGTTACTTACCTCTTCTCCTACTTGTTTTTAAATAAAACAAGTAAATACTTACTTTCTTTCTTGGAATTGGGATCGGGAATGTGGTTCTCACGGCATGTTAACTTCGCGGAAGTAGGTAAATATATTTTTTATTATTTTTATTATTTTTTTTTAAAAAAAAATAATAAAAACAAGTTACTTACCTCTTCTCCTACTTCTTTTTAAATAAAACAAGTAAACACTTACCTTCTTTCTCGGAATTGGTATCGAAAATGTGGTTCTCACAGCATGTTAGCTTCGCGAAAGTAGATAAGTATATTTTTTTATTTATTTTTATTATTTTTTTTTTAAAAAAAATAATAAAAACAAGTTACTTACCTCTTCTTCTACTTCTTTTTAAATAAAACAAGTAAACACTTACCTTCTTTCTTGGAATTGGGATCGGGAATGTGGTTCTCACGGCATGTTAGCTTCGCGGAAGTAGGTAAGTATATTTTTTTATTTATTTTTATTATTTTTTTCTTAAAAAAAATAATAAAAACAAGTTACTTACCTCTTCTTCTACTTCTTTTTAAATAAAACAAGTAAACACTTACCTTCTTTCTTGGAATTGGGATCGGGAATGTGGTTCTCACGGCATGTTAGCTTCGCGGAAGTAGGTAAGTATATTTTTTTATTTATTTTTATTATTTTTTTTAAAAAAAATAATAAAAACAAGTTACTTACCTCTTCTCCTACTTCTTTTTAAATAAAACAAGTAAATACTTACCTTCTTTCTCAGAATTGGGATCAGGAATGTGGTTCTCACGGAATGTTAGTTTCGCGGAAGTAGGTAAGTATATTTTTTATTATTTTTATTATTTTTTTTAAAAAAAAATAATAAAAACAAGTTATTTACATCAGTAAATTTTTTTAAATGCAAGTCTTCGAAGTCCTTCACTATGATAACCTTCGAATACCTCCAACATAAACGTAATATTTACGAAGGTTATTGGTACCGAAAACCTTCATTTTTATTAATAAAACGTAATACTCCGGAGGTTATTGATATCGATAACCTTCAATAACCTTCACTTTATCATAATAAATGTAATATTTGCGAAGGTTATTGGTCCGATAACCTTCAATAACCTTTGAAAACAAAATTATTACAATAACCTCCGACATAAAAAATTTCCTGATGTACCTCTTCTTCTACTTCTTTTTAAATAAAACAAGTAAATACTAACTTTCTTTCTCGAAATTGGGATCAGGAATATAGTTCTCATGGCATGTTAGGTTGTGGAATTTGAGAGGTTGAAAAACATGAAAAAAATAAACTTTCCTTTCTTTATAATAGTTTTATTTTTATGTAACTTTATGTGTTTAATAATATATATATATATTATGAAAAAGTTTAATAAATAAAATAATAAAAATATAAATAATTGTTTCGCAGATAACAAATAAATGATATAATAAATAAAAATATTAATATAAAATAGCGATATATAACGTTATATATATGCCATTCGTAAAACGTAATACGAACAAAATGTTCATTATACATTATAAAACGGCGATATATAACGTTATATATATACACCGTTCATAAAACGTATAATGAACAGAACGTATTTATAGCGTATTAGAACGTTACGTTCTAGTACGTAGGTGTCATTCTAGAACGCTATAAATACGTTACGTTCATTATACGTTGTAGAACGCTATATAAAAATTACTGATGTACTCTAAAAGGTAAAACATGTAATTGTAAGGGATTGTAATTTGTGATTGGGATTGTGACTGATTTTTTTTTTTTTTATCATGAAAGTAAATGCAAATGATGCAACACAAGATAATAATAAAATTAATCTTATACATGGTACCAACAAAAATTAGTATCAATAAACTAAAAGAAGTAACGATTTTTATGAAAGTTCGAAAATAATATATGAAGGATATATTTAAAAATTATCAAAATAAATTCATCATTGTACCTGTACTTCTTTACTTTTTTTTTTTCTAATCGATTTTTTGTCATATCATCATAATCTTCTTTTCGAATCAAATAAATTTCTTTCCATTACCATTTACTACCTTTCTTTTAGTATTTATCTGGTATTTATATTTGGTGATAAATTAATAATAAATTAAATAAAATCAATATTTATTAAAACAACCTAAATTACTTTAATTAATCCCGTGGTTTTAAAAATATATTTACTTTTTTAAAATTCACTTTTGTTACTGACATGATTTTTTTTTAAAAAAATGTGTTGTTTTATTTATTGTTTCGGTGGTTGCTTAGATATGATAATTAATAATAATAATTTACACAAAAAAAAATATCCAAATAAATTTGGAAATAATCATTATTATTATTATTATTTAATAAATTTATCTTGAATGAATAATAAATTGCCGATCATTGTGCTTATTTTTAATATTAATCATTATTAAATTCTTGTTCTTGTAAACGGAACGGGAACGGAACGGAGAAGGAAATTGAAGAAATGATTTATTCACCAAATACAGTATTCTGATTTAATATAATCTCTTATGATTTAATCTAATAAATATGTTAATGCCAAATAATTCTACTTCGCGATTATTTTTCACAAAGATAGAAAAAAATTTAATTTTCCATTATAGCCCTCAGTGTACATCAGGAATTATATAGAGGCGTTCTACAACGTTCTACGAACGATACGTATTAATAACGTTCTAGATCGATCCGTTTTATTGCGTATTTCGAACGTTACATTCTAGAACGATCCGTTCTACAACGTTCTACGAACGATACGTATTAATAACGTTCTAGATCGATCCGTTTTATTGCGTATTTCGAACGTTACATTCTAGAACGATCCGTTCTACAACGTTCTACAAACGATACGTATTTATAACGTTCTAGATCGATCCGGTTTATTGTGTATTTCGAACGTTACATTCTAGAACGATCCGTTCTACAACGTTCTACGAACGATAAATATAAATAACGTTATATAACGGATCGATCTAGTACGTTTTGCGAACTATCAGTATTAATAACGTTCTAGATCGATCCGGTTTATTGCGTATTTCAAACGTTACGTTCTAGAACGATCCGTTCTACAACATTCTACGAACGATAAGAATAAATAACGTTATATAACGGATCGTTCTAGTACATTTTGCAAACTGTAGAATGCATTTCAAACGATATATATTAATAGCGTTATATAATATATTATTCTATAACTTTATACGAAATATTAGTATTAATAACGTTATATGGGGACCAGCACAGCATAAAGGAGTTTCCAGCGTTTTTTTTTAAATTTTATTGATTTATATCTGATTTTTCGAGAAATAATATTTTTATAAGATTTTAAAAAAGTGCTGAAGACCCTTTTGTTGTAACGGTCCAGAACATTATTAATCTGATACTAGTGTGTATTCTATAAAAGTTATCAATTCTTATAGTTATTAACTCTTAAAGTTTGCAATACACTATTATAGATCTATTATATTTATTATTATTTTTTTTGTTCGGAGCATAACAAAGGACATTATATTTCTTTTTTTGTCACGACATGTAACCAAAGACATCATATTTCTTTTTTGTCACATGTAGCAGGAGTTTTCTTAAATATAATGAATATTTAATACAAAAATAAAACCATTTTCCCTATAATTTTATTATTTGTTTTTTTGAAATTATCTTATTTATAAATTATTGGATGTTTTATCCTTCATAATGTAGGGGAATGTATTATGACGCAGTAATATGACGCAGGTAATATGACGCATATTATGTATTATATGTATTATTATATAACACGTCACATTACCTACTTTCTGTCATAATATCTCCTCTACCTTATGTATTTAATAATTTAATGATTATATTAATAATTTTTTTTAAATTATTAGATGCTTTATCTTTTATGTATTAAATACGATGATTAAAAATAGCAATGCATTTCGTCATATAAAGTTATCAATTCTTATAGTTATTAACTGTAATACACTATGTTATAGATCGATATATAACATTTATATTTATTATTATTGTAAAAAGTTATATATAAAAATTTTTATTATTTGTTTTTCAAATTATCTTTTATTTATAATGTCTTTTTAAATTATTGGATGCTTTATCTTAAGGAAGATATTATGACGCTGGTAATATTATGATGTATTATATGTATTATTATATAACACGTCACATTACCTACTTGCATTATAATACCCTCCTCTACCTTATGTATTTAATAATTTTAATGATGATTAAAAATAGCTACAATATAAATGCGATGATTAAAAATGGCGAAATAAGGCTTGTTTTATAATCAATACGATGATAATGAATACGATGATTAAAAATAGCGATGCATTGTGTATGATTTCGAAATGAGGCTCGTTTTATAATCAATATGATGATAATTTAATGAGTATTATTTAATAATAAATACGATGATTATAATAAATTATTAAGTGTATTACTGTATATCGAAAGTATATTTGTATTGTTTACTATCATTTGAAAAATAATATTTTCAAAAGTTATTTAAGGATGATGTTTTCTTCCAAATCTTTCAATTCAAAAAAATTCATTTCAAGAAATAACAATCAAAGAATATTTTAAATAAACCTTTTTTTTTATCTTATTATAACAACATGCCTAGAGCTGAACGTAATAGAAATTTATTTGCTTCCGCCATTGCTAGATCTACGTCTTCAGGATCCACCACATCAAGACGTACAAGGCTCGGAACAAATCCATCTGAACCATATTTAGTTGAAGAAGAAAGAGTAACAACTACAACTAGAACAGAAACTAGTAATTAAATATTTATGCATTTTACTTATTAATATATCAATATTATTATTAAACCAATTTTTACAATTTTAAAATGTTTCAACAGATTCTATTAATCGATTAATAAGAAAATTTGAATTATTTGAAAAGAAAATGGATTCACTTTTGAACGATAATGCAGAAATTAAAAAGAGGCTCAAAAATATCGAGCTTCTTACCGAAATAAACAACGATCCGGATTTTTCGAAAGTAATTATTTTTAATCGAATTGTAACGTTATATTTTAGCATATAGTATATTAATATTTATGATAATTTTAACAAATAAGGATGTAATAAACCGAGTCGCCAAAAATATATTTAAAGCAAATATATTTCCTTCTACGAAGGATTTGGTCGATGAAACCGAGCACGTTATACGAAAAAATTTTCCGGATATTTCTGAATCAATGGATTCGCGACACCACTCAAAATTATTCAAAGAATAAAAGCAAAAGTAAGAAATATTTATTAAATAAAATACGTTATATGTCGTTTTATTTTTTTATATTAAATATTTTTAATAATAGTTGCTGGAAAAACTTTGGGGAATAAGGGATGGAATCGCTTCCCGAGTCAAATCGGCAATTTTTGAAATCTTTGGGAAATCCCAACTCCCTCGCATTGATTTCCAATCCTCCCCGGCGGAGATTAATTTATGAAAATCAGATCAAAGAGTTAAAGATGCCTACCGCAAGCTCTTTGACATTTTTTCTGAAGACCGCACATACGTGCAGGTTATTTTAGAGAGAGTTTGGAAATCTAAGAAGAGGATTTCCAATATGCACATTGCGTGGGGTGTCGCAATCGCTCAACTTTTCTTGAATCCCGATGTCAAGGGGATTATGATTTCCGAAAATTTATTAAAAAAACAAATTAAAATAAATTTTGTAAGTATATTATTAAAAATCGTAATATTACGTTATAAATAATTTTTAATATAATTTTATATTTTTTAGCGGAAACTTCAACAAAAACGGCCATTAAGGCCTAAAGAAGGGGAGTTGGATGCGGAAGAAACTTCGGAAGAGGAATCTGAAGAAGAAGAAGAGGAGGGAAAAAAGTCTGAAAAGGAGAAAAACCTCACGAGGTCATGTTCCTTCTTCCAGTCGTGCTCCTTCTCCTGGTCGTGTTTCTCCCCCTTTAACTTCTCCTTCACGTCTTCTTCCGGAATTTTTCGATAATGAAGGTGAAGGTCGACGAGAAAGTCGTCGACAACATTCCCAAGAAGGTTGGCGAGAAAGTCGACAACGTTCAGGAGAAGAAGAAGGTGATACAACTGGTGGTGATACAGAACGTGCTGAAATTGTAGCGGAAACATAGAAATGCGTCATATAACGCTATACAATTTTTATATTATTTAATATTTTTTATTATAACATTATTATAACATTATTATTATTTATTATTATTATTTATATATTTATCATTTATTATCTATTTATTAAATTTAAAATAAAAATTTATTAACTAAAAATTCATTATTATCAATAAAACGTGGAATAATATGTATTATATCGTTTATTGCTTCTATTTCTATTAAATTAAATATATTTGTTTTTTCTAATAATGGGCATTCGTATAAATATGGATTTACCGATGATGTGAAATCATACCACTGCACGAGTGCGAGATGCATTGGTTCTTCATAATTCATTATTATTTCAGTTATTAAAAGAACCTATTTATAAAATATTAATAATAATTAAATATTCATCATTATTTCACAAGATATTAATTTTGATCTTTACTTGAGCAAAGCATATACCATTATCTGATGTGTATTCAAAGATTTCATCTGCATTTATTTCAACTGCAATATTACTAAATATAGGTTTTTTATGGAATTTATTTGTAGCACGCATTATTGAACCAAATTTTAACATCACACCACCATATATATGAAATATCATATTAATTTTTTTGTGTTCAGATAGATTTTTATAATAGATTTCTAGATATACATCTAAACACTCCAAAAATTTTTCAAAGCCAAGTTTCATTTCTTTTTCGAGGTCCGGGTCATTCATTCTTGTTTGAATATAAATTTCAGTATTTTGTATACAAAATTCATATAATTTTTTTGAATATTTTAATGCTATTGGGGTTTTTGGTATTTCTTTTGAGGAACTTTCTGTTATGATGGCTTTGTGACGAATCTAAAGAAAAATGTGTTAATATAAATTTAATAACGTTATATAACGATTTTTATCAAAAAAGAATACTTACAATTTTCATTATTTGTTTTTCAATTTCTTTTTTATTTGTTAATTTATAAGGCTTTTTGACATAATCTTTATGGAGGCTTTCATATGTTTCTGTTATATACCCATTAATGGCACCAAATTCACGAATTGAAGAGCAAATATGGAACACCCACGAATGTAATTTAGGGAATTGAAGCTCAGATTTTGAATGTTCTTTAAATAGTTCAATAAAAAGTTTTGCCCATTCATTTATTAATTCCTGAAATTATTTAGAAAAAATTTTAATAAAAATCGTTATACAACGAATTAAAATATTATATAAAGATATATATTGTTACCTGCAGAAGAGTTACATCAGATTCTTCATAATTTTCTTTTCTTGATAATAAATACATTTTGTTCCATTTTAAATATACTTCAGTAATTTTGTTATTTTTAATAAAATTCGGACTTCCGGAATCTTCGTAGAGTTCGTCTACAATAAAAATCATTATTTTCATAAGGCTTCGATATTCTGAAGCGGTAAGTAAGGCAAGATGTAAAAAACCGTTGGGAAACGATTTTAGATCTTTATAGCGGGGAATTAATTTAACGCGATTATTCATTTTATCGATAAAGGATTTTCCACATTGTTTATTAATTAAAATTTTTGTAAAGTTTAATTGATGTTGGAAAAGGCCAAGATCAAGGTGATGCATTCTATCGGGTACTGTAGCGGCATATATGTTGATATTCCTATTAAATTTTAAATTTTGATTAATACTTTTATTATTTTATTTAAAATTATAAAATTCAAAATTATAAAATTCCATACTTACGGGACACTCCAAAAAAAATTTCATACGTTTTTGATACTAACGTTTTTTCCCGTATTATTTTTATAATATAATTTTATATTATTGTGAGATCTTGGTTCTATTTGATTGCTATTTAAGTTTATATTTGATAAATCTTCCTTGGAAACGAGGCAAAAATGACAGGGGTAATTTGATTTCATTGATTTATATGTTAATGCAAATGTGCATGCTTCGGGCCAGTCAGAAATTATCATAGAAATTCTAGGGAAACACCAAAATATACTATTATTTAATTCTAATTCTATGCCATTATCGTCATATAACGAAGACAACAAAAATTTGAGAGATTTATGAAAAGTTCTACGGACTATATTTTTATGTTCTTCGGATATTTTTTGAGTATCATCTTTTGCTTTTATAATAGGAAGATATGCTAATAATTGTTTTACATCCGGTTTATTTCTACGCCATGTTATAATATTGCCTAGAGTTACAAAAATTGGATGCAAGGTATTTTTTCCAAGAGAGTCAGTTGTTGAAGCGTCAGAATATAATATGATTGATAATAGATATGAACCAGTTGGTAAAGTTTTTTCAGTTCGTGCCCACCAATTGGAGGTGTATTGCTCATTGTAATTTCTATTATTATTTGTCTATAAAACGGTATATAACGTTAGAAAATAATAATTTATTATATTATATTGTTAAAATTAATTACCTGATCATTTTTAAAATTAAATGTTATATATTTATGTNATGTCATTAAATCAGAATAGGTATTGTTTGGAAATTTTGGTATGGTTTCAGTTTCTTCTTCTGCTGATTCGGATTCTTCAGATTCGTCGGATTCATTATCAGTTTTATCTGATTCGAATTCGGTTTTATCAGATTTGGATTCAGATTCGGTTTCGGTTTCAGTTTCATCAGATTTGGATTTGGATTCATCAGTTTCAAATTCGGGTTCTCTGGATGCAGGCTCTTCATATCGTATGGATGCGAATTCTTCGAATGTTAGGCTATTCATACTTTGCGGAAGTTCATCTATTTCAACTTTATAATTTATATTGGTTACATATATTTGATAATAATCGAAAGATTATAATAAGAAATTTTCACACACCTTGCATAATGTCACTGGTTTCGTTGCTTCTTGAACTAAACATAGGTTCATCATCCGATATATAAATTATTTCATTATTTCGATTATCTTCGCTATTATCTTATATAAATAATGAATTATTAAAAAATTAATAATATTATATAACAAATTTTATGATATTTCATTAATATTGATTACATCTTGCTCAGGCGTAATTATATCAAATTCATTTTGAATTTCTTCAGAACTACTAGAACTACTTGAATCATAATTTTCAGAACATCTTTTTACATGTTGACTGTAAGCAGAACGGCTTGAAAGAACACAATTACAAAATGGACATTCAAAAGCCATTGTTATCATTAAATGAATAATTGGAAGGAATGATTAATAAAATGAATTGAATTTGGTTCATTTAAATACTTTAATGTTATAAATTATAATCATTATTTAATGAAATTTAATATTACTTGAAAATTACTCATTTATTATTAATTTAAAACGTAATACAACGTTATATGTTAAATGATTATCATTTTTTTTCTAATATATTAAACATTTATTTAATTAAAGATAATGAGAATTCTTCAAAAGAAAGTTCATAAATCATAAAATATTCATAACATATTTATTTGAAAATAACATAACACCTCAAACAAAGAAAGAAAATGCTGTGAAACAAGTTATATAGAAGAAATTTAATTTATAACATGATACTCCTCACTACTCCTCACTACATTAAAGGAAGGAACCCCATATGTACATTTTATAGAAGGAATTTGTTGGGAATAGATTATCAAATCGGTGAGAAAATCAGATTAAAAATAAAATATTCCGTATTACATATAAACCATTGTTTATACTGTTATGCAGATCTATATATGCATGATCAGGAATGATCTGCATTATCGATTAATCAAATGATAAAATACTATTTAAACCCCTACCTTATAAAGGTTGTTTACTTACCACAAAAAATGAAGGGATAACTTTAAGTGAAAAATTTCGAACTAAGTTTCGAAATTTTTTATCTTATACACTCATTTAATAATTACTTTTTTTTTGTTTCACTTTCATAATTTTACAATATGATGCCAAGTAATTACAAAAATCCTTTATTTACATTATGTATATTAAATATAATAAAAAAATATATTAAATTTTTCATCGAAAAAAAACGTTATATAACGTAATATTCTCGATTTTTTTTTGCTAAAAGTCCAATTTCAAAAATACTTTTTTTTTAATTTTCAAAAATTTTTTTTTCAATTTCAACTAACTACACCAAAGAATATATCGCACATACATGCAGATATTTTAGAAAGAGAAAAAATAATGGTAAATATAAATATTTAATTTATTTGTTAAAGAAGCGGGGATAAATCTATATAAAGAGTAAAATAATATATTATTTGAGATAAAATAATGTCAAAATATAATTTAAAGAAGAGAATATAATAATATATATATATATATAACGAAATGTTTCGTTATATATTCAAAATGTAATAAATAAAAATATATTTTATTCATAAGCCACGTAATACAAGAAAATCCAAAATCAACAATAACAATAAAGAAGCAACGGCGACATCATCAACGTCAGTTTCAACTCCTACTTCGGCATCAAGATCAATAGCAACAACAAGATCAACTTTAAAATTAACATCAAAATCAACATCAAAATCAATCCCAACAAAATCAAAATCTTCCGCTTCAACTCTTACCACGTTAACTCCAACTGCATCAACTCCAACTGCATCAACTCCTACTGCATCAACTACTACTGCATCAACTACTACTGCATCAACTA